>CM024244.1:19132344-19214244 GCA_013421045.1 Propylea japonica
TCAACAACTAGATCATTCATGATCGATGTTTCGATGGTGACTAAGTCGGAACGCGAGGCGTGAACGCCACGAACCCACCAACCGTGTGAACGTTTTATAAATTCACACTTTCGTGAGTGTCACGAACGAAAGTTGACTAGCGTGGTTAATGTCGTGATATTACGCCTCATGGGAACGCCGCATATGTAATGCGATTTATTGTAGTTCTCGAGTTATGATTTTTTGAGTGTTTTTCAATGTATTTTGCCAGCTAGTTTTGAAAAATTCATATCTTCCTATGCATATAATACTTTGCAATATTATTTTTTCAACATAGTCGTCTTGAATGTTGCTTCAATAAAAAAAAATTCAGCTTCTTGAAATCACTGCAAGCTATCCAAAAAAGGCTCGAAAGCTAGAACTTCAGTTTTCAGTAGGAGGTACTTGAACAATTCATTTTCTATTCAGAATTTAAAGAAAGGTGTTTTTAGCTTTTGGCTGAGTTTAAAAACTTTGCGGAGTCTATGCTACGAAAGTCATAGGAAAAAAGTACTGGGTCGGACTTTTTTGTA
Source organism: Propylea japonica (assembly GCA_013421045.1). Lineage (NCBI taxonomy): Eukaryota > Metazoa > Arthropoda > Insecta > Coleoptera > Coccinellidae > Propylea > Propylea japonica. The sequence continues at coordinate 19,132,896 of CM024244.1, forward strand.
ATCAGCGGAAAGGCTGAAAATCATTGAAAATCTATAATTTTTTTTTCATATGACTTTTGTAGCTTAGGACTCCGCAAAGTTTTTCAACTTAGCCAAAAGCTAAGAAACACCTTCTTTTATTTCTGAATCGAAAATGAATTTTGAGTACATCCTACTGAAACTGAAGTTCTAGCTTTCAAGCATTTTTTGGGTAGCTGCAGTGATTTCAGGAAGCTGACTATTTTTTTTTATTGAAGCAACATCCAGGGCGACCATACTAAAAAAATAAAAACTGCATAGGAAGATATGAATTTTTCAAACCTAGCTGGCAAAATACATTGAAAAAACGCTCAAAAAATCATAACTCGAGAACTAGGAAAAATCGCATTAAATACATGCTGTATTTTGGATAGCCACAGGTCTGAGGATTAAAAATAATTTTTGACGTCAATCGGCTGGATACCCTGTATATTTAAATTCGTGCGTCTAGACGCATTTGAACAGAAAGATTTGCATTGGCGTAATGTAGGCAGAATTCGTGGAATTATTTGAACTGCAAAGTTTAACTCACAAATGAGCAAAATGTGTTTGCGAGATATTCAGATATGAATAATCATCTGCCCAAAATAGAGCAAATATTTTGCTTTTCGGACAGTCGGAAAGTTGTTTATACAATCTGAAAAAAATTAAGTGATCTCTGACGTGAAAAGAGAAACTTTTGCGGACTTGTTCATATTGAGTAACAATAAATATGAATATTCTGAGAGCCAGCGGTTGTCATTCTATTCAACTTTCTTTATTGAAATTTAAACTTTCATAGAAAAGGTTTAAGATTTGAATGGCTAGGTTCAGACCAGCAGTACTGGCGAGAATTTGTTTTTTGAAGTTCCTCAAATGATATTTGATATAGCGGTTGGTTCAAGATTTCAGAAGGAAAATTGATTTCCTGAATGAATTCAATTGAACCAATCAATCCCAGGATATTCAAATATGATTAATCGTTTTTTCAATATGAACAAGCACGCAAAAGCTTTCGACTTCACATCAGATCTGACTTCAATTTAAGGAAATCTCCCGAAATTACAAATCAGGATGCAAATAGCTTGAAATGAATTGCACCAAAATTTTCTTCATTGTTTCATTAGATATTTATGCTTTCTTGATATGTTCTGATATTACTTTCATTCATTTATGATAACATTATTTTCTGTGTTATTTAAATGCATTGTAACTTACAAATAATCATACTTTCTTCATATGAAAAATGTTTCAGAATTTTTTGAAGAATTCGAATTTATCATACTGATATTGTCTTTATTGGGTTGACATTATCGATAACAGATAATTTTGACAGGCCTCGATAACTCCTGGTGATGCAGGTAGTTAGTTACTAAATTTAACGCATAGTTCTAAGTGGGTATCAAATGACTTTGTATATTGTATTGAATTCTCACTCTTTCCAGAATGTGGAAGTATAATAATTATGAAATACTATCAATACCTTCTTATTTCATTGGAAATACTGAAAAATACAAGTAAAATTTCATATTTCAAATTCAAGAAGATTTATGTTTAAATAATATGAAATAATTTTTAGAGGTCATATAAGAACACCTTAGTAACAAAACTTCACTGTAGGCCTAAAGTGATATGATTTTTCATATTTGAAATATACAGGGTGCTTCTGAATGATTCCTCAAAATATTTCATGAAAGAAGGTTTCCATAAAGGTAGTACCGGAAATGCATGGTTCCAAGATACAGAGTGTTGAAGTTTTACTTAAAAACTGACTGAAAAAGTGGTACGCCACTGAGGTTTTTTAAACTTACAATTATTTTTGAATTATTCGTTCAATTATGACGAAAATCTCTCAAGCAATAAAACATCTTGACTAGTATCTCTACTGCATAATGTGTTAAAGTAACGACAAATACGCGTCAAGATGTTTATTTTTCTTGAATAAAAACGGTACCCCACACGGAAAGAGAAAAGAAGAAATTTTTTATCACAAATTGAACGAAGAATCAAAAATAATTGTTAGTTTAAAAATATCTCAGTGGCGTACCACTATTCATTAAGTTTAGTTTTTAAGTGAAACTTCAACACCCTGTATCTTGGAAACAATGCATTTCCGGAACTACATTTATGCGAACTTTCTTTCATAAAATATTGTGAAAAATCATCCCTTAAATCTTTCGCATCGATTCAAAACACCCTGTATATATCGAGCTAAATACCCTGTACCTATGTATAGGGCAGGAAATTACTGAATGTTAAGTATTAATTGATATCAGTAGAAGTTTCAATGCAAAAATAATAATATTGATAATTTGAACCCGTCATGTATACGAAATTGATAAGAATGTTGATATAAACAAAACACATAGACAAACGTAAAAAATTCCACAATTCCAGAGAGATTGTAAAGAATTAAATATTGCAAATTCAAAAACAGAGTGTGATCACTCGAAACATAATTATGTTATGAAGATAAATAATATGATAAATGTGAATTATTGATACTTTTTATCGCCTGATTTTATCATATTTGGATATTTAATCACCATCAAGTCAAAGGGCAATGTTTCATTAGTTGAAATATAAACAAATTAAATTTAATCAAATCGCAACTTACGTAGCACAATATTCACTTGGAGGCATGTCAGGATACAAACTATGCATTTAATATTCAATAACCACAACAGAGAACCAAACTACTGATCAAACAATCCACCTCACAAATCACTTATTTGCTCACTGAAGTATTGTACAATTCTTGTTCACTTGGCCAACGAGATATCGACAAAGAATTCGACTTTACGCGGCAAGGTTCATTCTACTGGTTCTTGGTTTACATAATACAAGTTTCTGTGTTTCTGTGTATTGCTTCTGAATACTTTGTGTTAAGTTTGCCATCATGACAATTGCACATTAAAATGGTAGAAGTTGAGCAATAAAATGGGTCATTATTGATCAATTCGTTGAACCAATCTTCCATTCGAAGTCGACAGAAAAATTACTATTGTGTAGAATCGATAAGTACAAGGATAATGCGAACACCCATTTGAAGTACAAATATTTTTCAGTTTTTCACCTGCCAAATTTGACGCACGCAAAATAGGATTATGGATATTACGAGGTCATATTAAGACACCCCTTTGTAGTGAATCGTTACTTGAGGATCTAAAGTGATATTAATTCATCTACATATTTCCTGAAATATATCAAGCTACCCTATAAAAGCACATACTTTTCATTTCATTTAATGTTGAATATCCAAAACAGAAGTTTTAATTCACGAATAATAATATTGATATTTTGGACCCTGTCATGTGAACGAAATGTTTGGTATGTAGATATAAACAAAACACACAGAAAAAATGTAAACAATTAAAGAATTAAATATTACCAAATACATTGGTATTTGGTAATAAATTTCATTCGAGGTGCGAATCAAAGTGATGACAAATTTGAACATAATTTCCATATGAAATGAAATGTAAACTATTGGACCCCCTCGATTTTATCCTATTGGTATATTGAATCACTATCAAGTCAAAGAGCAATGTTTCATCAGTAGGAATTTAAACATACAAGATAAATCAAAACTTACGTAGCAAAACTGCTTCATTCGTAGCACATAATGTTCACTTGGAGGCATGTCAGGATACACAAACTATGCATTTTAATCTTCAATAACCACAACAAAGAACCAAACTACTGATCAAACAATCCACCGCACAAATCACTTATTTGCTTACAGAAAATATTGATATAATTCTTGTTCACTTGGCAAACGATATATCGACAAAGAATTCGACTTTAATCAGCAAGGTTCATTCTGCTGGCTCTTGGTTACATAAATACAAGTTTCTGTGTTTCCATTACTTGTATTGCTTCTGAATACTTTGTTGTTCGTTTTCCATCATGACAATTGCACATTAAAATACTAGAAGTTGGACAATAAAATTGGGTCATTATTGATCAATTCGTTGAACCAATCTTCCATTTCGAGGTCAACAGAAAATAACTATTGTAGAATCGATAAGGATAAGAATAGTGAGAACGCCATTTGTAGTACAAATATTTTTCAGTTTTTCACCTGCAAAATTTGACGCAACTATAGGAATTATGGATATTACGAGGTCATATTAAGACACCTTTGTAGTGAATCGTTATTTGAGCATCTAGAGTGATATTAATTCGTCTACATATTTTCCGGAAATATATCAAGCTACCTGCTGTAAAAGCACATACTTACTTTTCATTTCATTTAATGTTGAATATCCAAAACAGAAGTCTTAATTCCCGATAATAATATTGATGTATTGGACCTGTCATGTGGACGACGAACTGTTTGGTATGTAGATATAAACAAAACACACAGAAAAATTGTAAACAATTAAAGAATTAAATATTACCAAATACATTGGTAATTGGTAATAAATTTGATTCGAAATGCGAATCAAAGTGATGATCAATTTGAACATAATTTCTATATGAAATAATGTAAACTATTGGACCACCCCGATTTATCCTATTGGTATATTAAATCACTATCAAGTCAAAGAGCAATGTTTAATCAGTAGGAATTTAAACATAAAGATAAATCAAAACTTACGTAGCACAAACTGTTCTCATTTCGTAGCACATAATGTTCACTTGGTGGCATGTCAGGATACAAACAATGCATTTTAATCTTCAATAACCACCCAACAAAGAACCAAACTACTGATCAAATAATCCACCGCACAAATACTTATTTGCTCACTGAAAATATTGATACAATTCTTGTTCACTTGGCCAATGATATATCGGACAAAGAATTCGGCTTTACTCAGCGAGGTTCATTCTACTGGATCTTGGTTACATAAATACAAGTTTCTGTGTATCCATTACTGTATTGCTTCTGAATACTTTGGGTTCGGTTCGCATCATGACAATTGCACATTAAATAGTAGAAGTTGAGCAATAAAATGGTTCATTATTGATCAATTCGTTGAAACCAATACTTACTTTTCATTTCATGTAATGTTGAATATCCAAAACAGAAGTCTTAATTCCCGAATAATATATTGATGTATTGGACCCTGTCATGTGGACGAAACTGTTTGGTATGTAGATATAACAAACACACAGAAAAATGTAAACAATTAAAGAATTAAATATTACCAAATACATTGGTAATTGGTAATAAATTTGTTGAAATGCGAATCAAAGTGATGATCAATTTGAACATAATTTCTATATGAAATTAATGTTAACTATTGGGACCACCCCCGATTTTATCATTGGTTATATTAAATCACTATCAAGTCAAAGAGCAATTTTTCATCAGAAGGAATTTAAATATAAAAGATTAACCAAAACTTACGTAGCACAAAACTGTTCTCGTTTCGTAGCACATAATGTTCACTGGTGGCATGTCAGGATACAAACAATGCATTTTAATCTTCAATAACCACAAAAAGAACCAAACTACTGATCAAATAATCCACCGCACAAATACTTATTTGCTCACTGAAAATATTGATACAATTCTGTTCACTTGGCCAAGATTATATCAAAGAAAAGAATTCGGCTTTACTCAGCGAGGTTCATTCTACTGATCTTGGTTTACATTAAATACAAGTTTCTGTGTATCCATTACTTGTATTGCTTCTGAATACTTTGGGTTCGGTTTCGCATCATGACAATGCACATTAAAATAGTAGAAGTGAGCAATAAAATGGTTCATTATTGATCAATTTCGTTGAACCAATCCTCCATTTCAAGGTTGACAGAAAATAAACTATGAAGAATCGATAAGAATCGATAAGGATAATGATAATGCGAACACCATTTGTAGCACAAATATTTTCAGTTTTTCACTTGCTAAATTTGACGCAACTATAGGAATTAGGATATTACGAGGTCATATTAAGACACCTTTGTAGTGAATCGTTACTTGAGCATCTAAAGTGATAATAATTCGTCTACATATTTCCCTGAAATATATCACGCATCCTGTAAATGCACATACTTTTCCTTTCATTTAATGGTTGAATATCCAAAACAGAAAGTTTTAATTCACGAATAATAATATTGATATTTTGGACCCTGTCATGTGGACGAAATTGTTGGTATGTAGATATAAACAAAACACATAGAAAATGTAAACAATTAAAGAATAAATTTACCAAATACATGGTATTGGTAATAAATTTGATTCGAATTACGAATCAAAGTGATGACAAATTTGAACATAATTTCTATATGAAATGAATGTAAACTATAGGACCCCCTTAATTTTATCCTATTGGTATATTGAATCACTATCAAGTCAAAGAGCAATGTTTCATCAGAAGGAATTTAAATATAAAAGATTAACCAAAACTTACGTAGCACAAACTGTTCTCGTTTCGTAGCACATAATGTTCACTTGGAAGCATGTCAGGATACAAACTATGCATTTTAATCTTCAATAACCACAACAAACAACAAAAGAACCAAACTACTGATCAAACAGTTCACCGCACAAATCACTTATTTGCTCACTGAAAATATTGATATAATTCTTGTTCACTGGCCAACGATATATCGACAAAGAATTCGAATTCTTTACTCAGCAAGGTGCATTCTACTGGCTCTTGGTTTACATAAATACAAGTTTCTGTGTTTACATTACTCGTATTTCTTCTGAATACTTTGTGTTCGGTTTTCCATCATGACAATTACATTAAAATACTAGAAGGTGGGCAATAAAATGGTTCATTATTGATCAATTCCTCGAACAACCAATCTTCCATTTCGAGGTCAACAGAAAATAACTATTGTAGAATCGATAAGGATAAGGATAATGCGAAGACCCATTTGTAGTACAAAATTTTTCAATTTATCACTGCCAAAATGTGACGCAACCATAGGAATTATGGGTATTACGAGGTCATATTAGGACACCTTGTAGCGAATCGTTACTTGAGGATCTAAAGTGATATTAATTCGTCTACATATTTCCTGAAATATATCATGCTACCCTGTATAAGTGCATACTTTTCATTTCATTTATGTTGAATATCCAAAACAGAAGTCTGAATCCCGAATAATAATATTGATGTATTGGACCCTGTCATGTGGACGAAATTGTTTGGTATGTAGATATAAACAAACACACAGAAAATGTAAACAATTAAAGAATTAATATTACCAAATACATTGGTATTGGTAATAAATTTGATTCGAAATGCGAATCAAAGTGATGATCAATTTGAACATAATTTCTATATGAAATTAATGTAATATTATTGGACCCCCCTGATTTTATCGTATTAGTATATTGAATCATTATAAAGTCAAAGATCAATGTTTCATCAGTAGGAATTTAAACATAAAGATAAATCAAAACTTACGTAGCACAAACTGCTCTCATTTCGTAGCACATAATGTTCACTTGGAGGCATGTCAGGATACAAACTATGCATTTTAATCTTCAATAACCACAACAAAGAAGCAAACTATGATCAAACAATCCACCGCACAAATCACTTATTGCTCACTGAAAATATTGATATAATCTTGTTCACTTGGCCAACGATATATCGACAAAGAATTCGTTGGCAAGGTCATTGATATTGCTGGTTCTGGTGACACCGCTACAAATGTCCAGCTACCAGCATGCAAGGTGACTGCGGCACAGGTAACTAGATATGATTGTCCTTGGTTCGGCTCGATACTACGTTTCGTTTGTTTCACGGTACCATGGTGATTGTAACTGAACCTCGTGAGTCACCGATTCTTCGTACGTATGAATTTCAGTGGAAGGAGCCTTCGAAGTGGTGGTTTTCGAACTGAAAGCGAAGAGAAAGTCTTCTTAGGTCACGCGAGGCATGGGTGGTGAGAATTGCATGCAGCTTCTGCTTGAAGCATGTGGGCATGTGAGATTAGTACAGCGTGCCAAAAAAGTAACATAACTCGTCAATAATTCTTATACGAAAAATTATTCAAAAAAAGCATGCTGTGCTTCTTTGAAATTGTTATTTCTCATTTCCTACTCCCCGCACCTCACTACTTTATTTTTTAAATAGGATATGAATTGTGGTACATAAAATGAAGGTAATTTCATTGCCTACTCATTTCATTGATATGTCACAATCCATATACAGTCAACCTGTGTAAGTGACAACTGGGTAAGCGAGAAACTCTTTAAGTGAGTGGTAATTGCCTGGTTCCGTCATTTTTAGCCCTAAAACCTCTATGTATGAGAAATAGAAGCCTCTATAAGAGAAAGTCGTAAACCACCAGTATATTTGTGCGACCCGAGTGCGGCCTCTATAAGTAAGACTGCTATTTATCTATAACTCTATAAGCGAGAGTCAACCATGGAGGTAGTTCCCCGAAAACATATGTCTATGTTTTCGAGGAATTACCTAACATGTCTCTGCGGGCATTTGGCCCTTACTTTCGATCGTCGATACAGTCGATGTTTTTCTCACCGCAGTTGATATCAAGAGCTACGAACTCCCGTTGCCTGGCAACGAATATAATATCCTTAGAACAGTTCCATTTCCCTTTTTAATACCTACGTGGTTCGAAGTCCACTGAGTTTCACTGATTTTTTTTTATAAACTAATCTAGAATATTAAGACATAACAATAATTCAATTATTTGGACTTTTAGACTCAAAACAATTTTTTTATTATTATTTCAGAGGTCTGAACGGAACATTCGAATGGCTGTAGTAACGAAACCGTTTGATTTTTTTTTCTGTTTCATATTCGTGATGATAATTTAAGGAGTACAATTGCACAAATTTTCATCCATTCGGGTGAAATTTTTTTATCGCTGTAGACAAGTTAAAAAAAATTTGTGTTCGATTTTTGAAAAAAAATTTTCACAGAATTCTCAGAAAATAGTGCTCATTCAGAAAATAAAATTCAATTTGAACAACCGAAAAAAAAGTTTCGAACATTGCAGGTTTTCCGCATTTTGTGAATTTTTTTTTGGAGTTCGTCAACTTTTCTGAATAGAGGTCGCAAAAATACTGAGATTTGACCAAAAACCGTTACTTTAAGTACTTTACATAACAGACACACTCATAAGATTCTTGCTCAAAAATGACGTTAACACCCTGTATCTCGCTTATGCTTCGAAAACGGGATATATTGTATAGGCAAAAATGATTCTCCCGGTGTCCCCTACACGAAATGTATATGTTTGTCCAGTTTTTGATTGATGAAACACCCTGTATACATGTGTTACGTTTTTTATTCGACCTCTATGAGTGATAATGATAATTTCGGAACCTTCATAAGCTAGAAACTCGGGTTAGTGAAAAACCTCATAAGCGACAAAAACATTGCGGTCCCTTTAACTCTCCCTTATCCAGGTTCGACTGTATTCCTATTTCAAAACGAAAGTTGAGGGGGGCGTAAAATGTGAAACTGGTTAGAGATTTCAAATTCAAACACCTGCTCTTGAAAAATACCAATCCATGGATTCGTGGTCCCAAATTAGTTTTTAAAAGAATAATGATCTGATTGTCTGATTGAAGTACTTCACAATCACAAATTGTAAATGATATCCTCATTTTCAATAAAAAAATTAAGAAAAGCCCTGAGGAGGAGCTCGTTCTTGACTTTTCCTGATGTAAAAAGGATCAATGAAGAGCAATTAAAATAAAGTGATGAACTGACGAGTCTTGATATAAATAATCAATTATTGCTGTTAATTATTGCTAACGAGGTTTCAAGAGTATATATAGGGCAGTTGTTATCATATTTCTTTGTCCGCGGTATCATCCTTATTTCATTGTTCAACAAGTTCACCGATCTAAAGTTAAAAAAAATTAAGAAAAGCCCTGAGCAGGAACTTTTGAGCTCTCGTTCTTTGGTGGAGCAATAAGACTATTATCTTAAAATTTATATGGAACTTGAGAATGATACCGAATATATAAAGGCGGAATCTCAGCACGGAATTATATTCTGGAACTTATTCAAAAAACGAAATATATAAAAATAATGGATGGAAACGAAGTTTCTTCTTTCAATATTGCAATTGAATGTTCCATGGTTTTGTTTACACTATGGCCACAAAATTTTGCAAGAAAATTCAGTATATCAGTTTTCATTCACAAAAAAGAAAATCACGTGAATCGGATATCCCGTTATGGAAATATTCCCATGAATTGTCTATGTTCTGTTCACACTATGGCCACCAAATTTTGCATGAAGCCTATTATTAACATTTGGCATATGACCGTAACATTTCATTTCGATGGGTTCCGTTTTGTTTGCGATATTGAGGGACAAACATTTTTAATGGCCATATTTAATGGAACACCCTGTACGATTTGGCTTGATAACGAACTCAACCTGAAAGTCTTTAGGATAATCCCTTCGAAAGTTATTGTGCTAACGGTCGGAAGGCCCCACGGACAGAATTGAATTTAACCACGGATTCGTCCTCTGGGAATCGAACCCTATCGTCCGAGACCATTTTCGGCTCAAAATTCGAAAATTACAGACATTTGGCAAAACAATATAGCGCTCTTTTGAGGAGAACGAGCGCTCAAAAATTCGCAGTGAAAATTATATCTGCGCGAAGTTTAAAGGAACTTTCAGCCATTGTCTACTCTGACATATGGTTTTTATGCGCAGGTGAAAAAGGCACCCCAAAGGTACATGAAGGCGATTGAAAGGAACAGGTAATAGTTTCTCGGAACATTCAACTGTCGTCCAGTGAAATGAATTCTTCAATATGTATCAGATATCGAAAAAGTCATTCAGTCAATAAGGGTGTGGTGCTCATAAACATTTCGAGTGAAGCCGACGTTAACATTTCAGCACTTGTCAGAGGTTTTTTTTTAAAACCCTCAGTCAACCATAATTTTGTCATAATTGACATTTTCGGTTAAAGAATCATTGTATTCTTAAATCAATGTGTTACTGACAGCCCACAGGTAGACACTCCAAAGAAATAGAAATATGTCATAGTTATTTATATTTTATTCCGTTAGGATTTATTTCGTATAATGTATAATGTGATTCTGGATTTGTTATGACATCTGTTAATATTTGATTCATAATAAAGAGATTTAATTCCAAGAATATTTTCAGTGAAAATATTATTTCAGTTGTTTTTTAAGAACAGCTCATTTGGCTCTCTCAAAACAGCTATCCATGTAGTTCCCGAGTTATTATCAACTCATACACATTGAATAGGAGAAATCACTCAATTTAAATGCGTCATTGTTGATCAATTTCGTATATGTTAAACTCAGTTTTATTTTGAGGTCGACGGAAAAGTTTCATAACGTCAATAAGTTCATAAAGGTGTCACTATACAGGGTGTCTATAAAGAAATGCGAGGGACTTAGGGAGAGATCTCCTCGATGAAAACAAGCAAGTTCATATAAATGTTTTTCGAAATCGACCTCCCTTCCCAGATACAGCCTTTATGACGAGTTGACAGTTTCTAATTTTATTTAGGAGTCCTTAAAACACTGAGTCATAAAACTTTACATAATATGATTCATTAAGTAGATGTTACTCACACAATTTTTTTGATTCCATAACTTTATTATTATGGGTTGAAAATAACAACCCCTTATGATTTTCCTTCAAAAATGTTTTCGTGGGATAGATTTTCGAAAACTAAAATTCTCTTATGGTTTCCCATTCATTTCTCTAGAAAAAAAGTTTCTTACGAAATTTCGATACAGTCGATATATTTCTCGGTAAAAATAAAAACTCACAAGCAGTTATGATCACTGTTCAATCCATTTTATCGTATGTTCCATGAATATTCTAAGATATGTTTATGATCAAAATTGGTTTTGTCAATTATGCTTATTAATCAAATAAAAGTTCTATTTGTGAAATTCAAATATTACGCATATAATTTTCTTCCCGAAATTAGTAACTAAACCTTCAGAAAGATTTCTAGAACATTTTTGGCTACTGTCATAGACATACAATATCTTAGAATATTCATTCTATGGTACACTTATACGATGAAATAGAATGAACAATGATCATAACTGCTCATCCATTTTTTCTCCGATAAAATTATCGATCGTATCGAAATTTTGCAAGGGACTTTTGTTATCCAGAATTGAATGGGAAACCATAAGAGAATTTTAATTTTCGAAAATCTATTCGTAAGTAATATCATAAAGGCATCTAATTTTCCGAAAAGAATCGAAAAAACACGTTGCTAAGTAATATTTTGACAAGAAGCATGAGTACTGGTGGCAACAAAAATCCGAGTCGAAGACGAGGATTTTTGCACCTGCACGAATGCTTTTGTCAAAAAATATTACTTTGCAATGTGTTTTTTCGATTTTTTTCACAGGAAAAATTAGATGCCCGAATGGTATTTGACAAGATTATTTCCTGAGTGACAACAACTGTCAAGTTTTGCCGCGGGTAAACGCGAATAAACTGCAGACATGTCCTGCCAAACAGTTTTTTCCACCTAGAAACCATTTGTAATTCAAATTGCGCGTTTCTGATTGGTTGCAAATTACAACGAGGGAACTAGTCGGCGAAAACAATTTTGAACGAAAATCATATGAGGTTGTTATTTTCAAACCCTAATAATAAAGATATGAGATCTAAAAATTTTGTGTGAGTAACATCTACTTAGTCCCTTACATTTGTATACAGAAACTCTGTATATGTCAAAATTTGAAAAACCTATTTTGTTCAGAACCCAAATATCAATAAATGTTCGCCCATTGAATGAAATCGGTACTCTAGCAATAAAGAATACCTTCAGTTCATTCGTCAGATCATTTCGAACAAACAAGTTGTGAAGAAAAACGAACCAAAAAAGAAATGTAGACAATCTAAGGAAACGATTAACCGCGAAGATCCTGAAACTCAACTCCTAAAAAACCGAACATCCTGTTCCCGACAAGGATATACACTTAGTGGTTAAAATGTGTATCTCAACCCTCCAAGCATGTCGACATTCTTACACACGGGTACACCACTTCCGGAAACCATAGAATGGACATCCGACAACATAACAACACTGATCCGAAGAGGATAAAACCATATCTTTCCCCCCAACAAGATATTTTAATAATGACCGTTCACTCATCTTTCTGACGTTGAGTCATCAAACTGACTGAATTTAATAGGTTCATCCATTTCAGGGCACTAATTAAGCACATGTTGAGAATTTCAGCCTTTATTACGAGAAGTTAAGAGTAGAACTGATATGTTTTGAGTTTTTTTCGAAAAATACCAAGGGTGAGAAGTTCATTTGTTGAACCCTGATAGGATTGATGTGATGACATGTGCATAAAGATATATGATTATAATCTATTGGTAGTATTGGTGCTATTTAAGGTTTTTTCATCTGTCTCTACCTATTTCAGAATGTTTTTTTCTATTTGGGTCAAGTTCAATTTCCTCATGTTATCCTCCTGAAAACGATATCATTAGATATTTGGCGTGAGATTTTGCAGTAGCATTATTTAAGGAGTTCTTAGACAATGGCAATAGAGTCAATGAGTATACAAGGTGTTCCGGAAAATGTGGGAAATCTCCGAATTCAGATAGTACATAAAAAAATAAGATGACAAGTTTCCATATTTTTTTTTCCTAGCGGCCCACCCAAGGAAGATACGATCTCCTTAATGACGCCACTGGAAATTCGTTTTAATGGAATAAATTTCAATTACCTACTCTTTCATTATTTTTCCGAAAACGGTTCATTTTATCGACATGAACAAATGTACTTTTTCTTTAGCTCAATGTTCAAGGTATCCAAATTTGTTTTTTTAACACCTTATAATACAGAGTGTTGAAAATGTAAGCATTAAAATGTACAACCCAGTCGTCCAGTCCACCCCTGGTAAACTGAACAAGCTAAGTGAGTGCGGTGATTTAAGAGGTCCTTAATACTATTAATCATATCAATTTTCATCAAATCATATCGAGTATTTTGAAATTAAGAAAAAAAAGTCCCATAAACATGGGGGTCGCAAACGTTTCGTTTTCGAGATACAGGGTGTTTAAAGTTTTAATCAAAAACATGATTGTGTTGATTATACTAGTTTATCGAATCTTTATGAATCATTGCTACAGATCAAGAAATTTTCTATAAAAACTGACACTGAATTCATTCAAACAGCTTACAAAGTGGCCTTCCCATCATAAATTGGATTTTCACGAGGATTTCGAGAGAATCGTTCAAAATCGTTGGTATATACGACAAAACTACAAGAGACCGAAAAGTTTAGTATAAGAACAAAGCTTCTTTTTACATTTTTTCAAATTAACAGTTGCTCATCAAAAAAAAGTTCTGCAGAAGAACACCTGTAGATCTTTTATCGAAATTGCCATGTCACGTGGTGAGAACTCTCAAATGTTATATCTATGCCAAATTTCAGTTGAATATCTTGTGAAGTGTAGATACTATGAGAAAAAAAATTGAAAAAAATTCAAAACTTCAACACTCTGTATCTCGAAAACGAAACGTTTGCGACCCTATGGTTATGGGGCTTTTTTTCTTAAACTCACTTAAGGAATCTCCCTTTTCTTCTGTACGTTCAATTTAGGAACACTCTGTATAATGGATTTCCAGTGGAGTCATTTAGGAGGTCGTATCTTCGTAGGGAGGGCCGCTAGGTCATCTTACTTTTTTATAGTCTGTCTGAATCCGATATATTTCCCACATTTTCGGGGACACCTTGTATATGTTAGAGTTTACTCAATTATAGCGACTACATACAATTTCGTATATTCTCCGATTTTTTTATGTTTAATACTCGTTAGAAGTTTTCTATTGTTTGAAAGGTTTCAAGAAATATTCAATTGATGTAAGTAAACCTTTCAATGATTAATATATCAAGTTTAATTTCCGAAAGAAATTACTTCAAAATTTGACATTTTCAGGTTTTGAATTTTAAAAATAAAGCAGGAAATCATAATTCATAAATTGATAGATTGAATCCAAAAGATCTCAGCCAATTCAAATTTAAAAATCGTTGTGGGCGCAAATTCTACTTGAACGAGTGCTATATCGTTTTGCCCAAATGTCTGTAATTTAGAATTTTTAGCCGAAAATGATCTCAAACGAAGGGTAAGACTCCCTGATGACGATTCCGTGGTCAAATTCAATTCTGGCCGTCTGTGCGGTCGTTAGCACGATAACTTTCGAAGAGATTGTCCAAGAGACTTGAGATTTTCGAGTTGAGTTCGATTCACAAATGCCGCTGTTTAATTTCGTTAACCAGCCCACATCGTAGAGGGTGTTCCATTAAATATTGCCATTAAAAACTTTTTTCCTCAATATCTCAGACAAAACGGAACAAATCGAAATGAAATTTTGCGGCCACAAGCAAGATGCTCAAATCGAGCATCTTGCAAAATTTGTGGCCATAGTGTTAACAGAACCATAGAATATTCAATTGGAATGATTAAAAGAAGAATGTTTATATTTCATGACAGAATATCCGATTCTAGTGAAATTATTTTGTGAATGAAGATTGATATACTGAATTTTCATTCAAAAGGATCGCATCATCAGAATCAAAGAATTTAATCTTTTTAATTGTCAAGTTTTTACATATTTCATTTGTTGATCAATTTCTAGGATATAATTCCGATCGTGCTGCCATTTTGCATTCTTATACTTAAAATGCAAAGGGCTTTTCTCAAATTTTTACTTATGGTTCGACCGTAAAAAATTCTAAACTTCGAATTTTCTGGGTATGTTTCAGATTTGATTGAGACAGTTGAATTTATATATGAATAGAAAATAGGATCCAACAGTTTTTAAGGATAATCAAATTTGAATGGTCGTTTTTTCAATATGAACAAGCGTGCGAAAACATCTGACAATAAAGATTTCCCCTAAGAATTGAACGCAAAATATTTCTAATTCTCATGTCATACGACATACTTATAACCCTTTTTTACCTTTCAGTCATGTCAATATCAATCAATAACAAAAAGCATCACTTCCTATAACCATAGAATAATCACCCGTAAAACACAATCCGAAAAGGGTCACAGACCATCATTAATCCCGAAATTACAACAATAATCGTTCACTCAACTTTCTGGGCTTGAGTCATCGTCGAAACTGACTGAATTCAACCAGTTCATATTCCACGGACCTCCATCATTTTAAATTGAGACTGTTTAAAAGGTTCAAGTCTTGAATTGAGCCATCTCTCTTAGACTGATTGGTGCGAATAGGTTTGTTCCTCTTACGCGAGCGTAAAGTGGGGCATTAGAGATCTTGAATACCTATCAAAGCTTAGTGGAAGGATTTGAATTATGTAATGACCTTTTGAATCGTACCTATTGAAGGAATTCGATATGAGGAGAGGTGAGAGTTCAGGTTCATAACGGGTGGGACATTTAAAGGTTTTTATTTGAAAATGCGATAAAAAATAAAGTTTGAATTTTTCCAGATTTATTTCATTGTTCGAAATACAGAGCATTCTAAATTCGCTGTCTCTTTAGGGTTCTTCTGAAACCGTTGGAGACATACAGGGTGTCCCAAAACTCGACGTCAACCCGGAACAGGTTGAAAGGACAAGTAATGCTGGTTGTCAGAAAGATATAAAAAAATTTAAGTTGCATGATTTTGAAATAATAAGCATTTAAAAAAACACAGAAAATTCCACACCCGTGAAGGGTTTTTGCACTCCTGTTGCCACAAATATCACTTTTTCCAACTTTTTTTTGGCTGTGTACTCCTGAATAATGCTTGTCTAAACTGTAATCAAAATTTTGATACCAGCTGCTCTAGGTTTCATAAAAATAGGGCTTACTTCTCAGAAAAAAAATTCAAAATAAACAATTGCCTAGATTCAACTGACTGTATTGAAAAAAAATGTACCACGCAAGTTTGGCATGTTTTGTCAAAAGTTGGCACATTTAGTGAGGATTCCAAAATGGTATAATTCTTGGTGAATTGTAGCTACCGTAGGTCAAATTCGCTTTCGATTGCCTGTGAATACAATTTTTCTTTAACTGCTTCCTAGTAAAAAAAAAAGTCCAATAGATTCAAGTCCAGTGATCTGGTCGGCCACGAGATTGGACCAGAACGTCGATCCATCTATCAGGAAAAATGTTTCCAGAAAACAAAATTTCCAGAGAAATTTCTCTGGAAACATTTTTTCCCGCAAGGTGGATCGGACGTTCTGGTCCAATCTCGGGGACCGGACTGGAACCTATTGGACTTTTTTTACTAGGAAGCAGTTAAAGAAAAAGTGTATTCACAGGCAATCGAAACGAATTTGAACTACGATAGCTACAATTTACCAAGAATTATTCCGTTTGGAATCCTCACTAAATGTGCCAAACTGACTGTCACGGGGTGTGGAATTTTCTGTGTTTTTTTTAAATGCCTATCATTTTAAAATCATGCAACTAGTTCTTTTTTTATATCTTTCTGACAACCAGCATTACTCGCCCTTTCACCCGGTTTCGGGTCGACGTCGAGTTTTGGGACACCCTGTACAATTTCAAGGAATTAATGGAACAATAAAATCAAACATCAACTCCCTGGTTACCATCAGTTCTTTCAAACATTGCTCCCCTACAAATCCTCAGACAGTCCTTTAATTCGAATATTTGGAACAAATTCAAGTCCTCTACAAATTCATTTCGAATACCTACTCTCATATATTGTATAAGATAAGACTCCCTGATTGCAATCACAATCACGAGATTGAATTGAAAAGGAAAATCCTCATATTTCCACACAAAAAAAATATCCGATTCGCGGTGATGAAATCATTTTGAGGGTGAAGATCTTTATAATAAATGTTCATGCAAAATTGCGAGAGGATCGCATAATCAGATCCATAGAGTTTGGTTCCCAAATGCCTCTGTCGCTAACCAGCCAAATCGTACAGGGTGTTCCATAAATATGGACATTCGAAATTTTGATCCCCAATATTTCAGACAAAACAAAACCTATCGAAATGAAATTTTGCGGCCACATGCTAGATGCTCATAATAAGCCTCATGCAAAATTTTGTGGCCATAGTGTGAACAGAACCATAGAAAATTCAATTATAATATTGAAAAGAAGGAACTTCATATTCCTCAACAAGATATCCGATTCCTATGAAATTTATTTTGTATATGATATTGATATACTGAACGTTCATGCAGAATTGCAAGAAGATCGCATCATCTGATCTATAGAAAATTCCAATGGATGGAATATTGAAAAAAGAATCTCCATATTTCCATACCAAGATATCCGCTTCGAGTGAAATTCATTCCGTGTATGAAGATTGATATACTGAATGTTCATGCCAAATTTCAAGAGGATCGCATTATCAAAACTAAAGAATTCAATTTAATTGTCAATATACAAATTCCAGAACATAATTCCGATCGTGCTGAGATTTGCATTCAGATACTGAATATCAATCTCAAGTCCTATATAGGAAAAGCCTCATTGCTCCACTAATGAACGAGCACCTCCTCAGGGCTATCTTAAATTTTTTTAGAATAATTCTGAATTTGGCAATTCAATCGAACTGATTTTTGCAATTCAAAAACAATTTGAAGAAGTACTCAAAAATTCGTGGGAGTTGCGTTTATACAGCCATAGAAAAACCTATCATAATATCGAAACAAAATCCTAGTACTCCCTTGAAAAACTTTCGATTGGAAGGAAATCGAAGTCCCAAGTCCTATACAAATTTTGCTACAATAAACGAGCGCTAAAGACCAAATGCTCAATGCTTTTCTCAAATTTAATTTGTTAACAACCATTATATGCACAACTTTTCTTGAATAATGCATCCACTCAAAATGGAAATTGGAAGTTTTTGAATTACCTTATTTTTACTTCAACTTCTGTGGCGTTCAGGAAATAACGTTGTTACAGAACAACTATAATTGTTATGAAAAATGGAAAATGATGGTTATAGACTACTTAATATAATCACTTCGATAATTTTTTTAAATGGCTAGTGCTGTAGGAGCACCGGAAGCGTTATCCACGTTCTTGATGAAAGTATTCAGGTATAGTGTTTTGGAACTTTTCAACCGCGATGCATATTATTAATATACCCTGCTTGTCTTCAAGCGTTGCGAAAAATAATTCGATAAGCGTATTTGCGTAGCTGTTGGTGATATTATATTATATTCATCTTTACTTTTGAGCAAGGAAATAATATATAAATATTAAATGAGATTAGATGATTAGGAAATTGTTCATTGTCATTCAAGATCATTTCATAAGAATTCAATGGGTACAATACTCCTTTGTGTTCGATGCATGAGTCGATTTTTATCATCAAGGAGTGTACTGTTTGAATTTTATGCGATTGTTTCTATGTAGACTCGAAACGTTCTTTGTCGACATGGGTGTAGACAGGTAAAATCAAGAAGGGTGCAACTTCACTTATTTTCTTTACTTCTGCCAATTTTCCTATATTGAGAGAGTTCGAAATGTAGGGACTTGAGATGACTATGCAGCAGGTGAAATACTTCTACAATAGAAACACAAGATGCAATAATATACTCTGTAGCGAGTGCATTGGTATGATATAGTCCATGAGCCTGCGAAGGGCAGAATTTCTTAATTTCATAAAGGTGAAATTTTTTCTGTTGATGACCTCGACCCAGGTAAGTGGTGATAAAAAGATGAAAACTTGACTCGCAAAGCCTAGTTGTTATTAATTTTCCTTTTAAAAAGTATCCCTGATAAAAAAACGATACAATAAATTATAGTAGGTGCATTGTTTACTGGGTAGGAAAAGCCTAACATTTCTCGGAGTGCGCCTCGACACAGAGTTCAGGAATGTACCTTTCCCTACGAGGCGAACATACTCTTTTACAAAGAGATTTAACGCGTAACATCACCATGGAACAAAAACCATATAATCAGAGAATAATATTCATCGACTAATATCAATCAACATTAAATAGATACGTCGGAGCTAATTTCGTCCTCGTTCAAAGTAAATGCAAGCAAGTGGTATCAAACAAAGTATCCATGGATAGCTTTTTTCGCTCCCCAATAGATCGAAAAGGTTACTTTTCATCACCGTTAATATTTCCGTAATATATTTTTAGCATTCTTGTTTTGAAAATAAATGTTAACCAGAAAGAAATTAATTAGTTTCAGAAAAAAAATCTCAAAACATATCGAAAAATACTCAATAAAAAAGATCACATTTTTAGTCTGTTTCAGAAATTCGAAATTCCGTAATTTAAAATTTATGTGGATAATAGCAAGTTGAATTTCTTAAAAATGATTTTTATCCACGACTATTGTAAAATCCGTCCATTATTCGTCTCTGTGATCGGCCTAATAATACCCATTAATCACAAGGGAATAATGAGATTATACCTAATTCACTGCTGTCAGATGCTTCATAGATTTAGCTTTGATATAATATTCTTTAAATTGGTATTTCTTCAGTATTCTAGAGTACTCCAACTAATATACAGGGTGTCCCGTAAATACCACGCGAAAGTGACACTGGAGATAGATTGACATTAGGTCTTTCAGATAGCATCAACATGACCTCAGTAAAAGTCCGCTGGTTTTCGAGATATAACCACTTTTGTGTTTTTTTGAAAATCTCCAATTTTCGGTCTTCAAACTCATGTTTTTTTTTTACCTAGGCTACCCTGAATAATAATGAATTAATAACTTCACCGAGAACTAGAACAAAATCCTTTAAAAAAATGTCTAACTTGTTGTATTTTATGACGAAGTTAAAACGTTAACTTAAGTTTGACTGACTGATGTGAAAAAAAATCAGACTGAATTGACAAATAATCGTAAAAACTGGTCCATTTCCAGCACTTTTCAAAATGATACAACACTACCAATTTTTTTATGTCAAACCTTAGAAATTATAATTTTGTCGCGAGAGATGTGTTTATGCCGAAATAATTAAAAATTAGGAAAAATGCACAAGTATCACCTGTTGCCAAATTACATGTTGCTGATATTCTTTCCTCGCTACCGTTTCAAACAACCATTATTTTTGCTCTTCTTTCTCTTTTATCACACTTTCTCTTTCATTTTTGTTTGCAAAAGTGGTGATATCTCGAAAACCAGCGGACTTTTACTGAGGTCATGTTGATGCTATCTGATAGACCTAATGCCAATCTATCTCCAGTGTCACTTTCGCATGGTATTTACGGGACACCCTGTATATGGGCAGACCTTGTCAATCGAGGGCCGAATTTACTTTCATTATATCAATTAAAGCTTTTTTATTACGAAATATACAATGAACAGTTCTCCAAAAATTTCTCATGTGTCAACTTTTTCCACGCTTGTCATAGAAGGGTCTTGTCGCGGTCGCCAAATGTTGAAATGTTTGAGGAATCTATTTAGTAGTCGTGGATAAAGTATAGTATGATACTTGCGTATAATGGCTATTATTATACGCTCGTTGCATAATATACTATTATCAATCATTTTGCTTAAATTATTGAATTTTTTTTCTACCACTTTTTTTTAAAATCGAAAATGAGGTCACTTTATATCTCCATCATTTCTGGGAAAGTATTAGTTTCAAATTCACAATACATCTGAAAGGAAAAATATTCTCTTAAATCATCAAAAGATTCAAATCCTTTTTCATCAGAATAATTTTTTGTTGAGGACTTCTAGACCTATTTCAAGATGGGAATGGATCTTTCCATCCAAAATGGACCGATTTACTTATTTTCCTATTTTTGTTGTGAACTTCAATGCCGACTTATATACATTAAAACAAACGAGGCTTCAATTTCTATACCATCCGGTAATTACCCTTGAAAGGTCCCATTGTTTTCATCATCAAATCGAATACATGTGTTTCGGAATTATAACATTACTAACGGATGTTCCACAATCCACCATTATTGGTAATCTTCAATCTCATGAGAACAAGCATATGTTTCCTGGGGACTTGTATTCAGTTATTGGATTGAAATTAATGTCCATTTCTGGATAGAAATGGTACAGCGATAGAGCAGTGATTCATTCTGAATTGGCTGTCTGACCGTAAGTTACCACGTTCCTTCAATTCATCGGAAGTCAAAGATGTATGTATAGACTTATTTCGAGGATCTATACTGAAATACCGGGTGTTCCAGTAAGTCTGTTCAATGGATTATCTCAGCCATTTCAAAAGATACAAATTTGAAAATTTCATGTTCTGCATTTCGTTCCATCGAAATAGCTATCTATGGATACTCGTTTGATACCACTTCCTTGATTTGTATGAAAGCAAAACTCAACCGGCAACTAGAAAAACAGCAAAAAACTTAAGTACAATATAACTAGAATTCTAATATTCAGAACTTGGCGCCATCACTACGTTGAATTTTTCTGGTACCGGTAGGCCAATGTTCTGTTTCCTAGAAATCCTACACGTCATAAATTTGAGGTATTTATTGCCAAATAGACAGGAAGTAGGAAATAACCAGATTTATGTGCCCAATAACTCAGCAAAAGGCAACTATTCATTAGGTAGTAGTACCTTCTGCAAAAATACGAGTACAACCGAAACAGAGCCGACTAATAAACGAAATGTGATTGTTCAACTGTACGTGCTAAAAGGTTTTCCAATAAGAAGTGTAATTTTGAATAACCCGCTATTTCGGTAAATGTCACGTTTGAAGCTGTAATTTTTTGACATTTGACAAGTAGAAACTACGCCCTTAATAAAAATGGAACGATACACGCTTCAAGAACACAATGAAATTATTGAAATCCATACTAATATATAAATGCGAAAGTAACTGTCTGTCGTCTGCTGTCTGTTACTCTTTCACGTCAAAACGGCTGAACGGATTTTGATGAAATTTGGTATGGTGATAGATGATAACCTAGAAATGGTCATAGGCTGTAAATAATCACGCCATCGTTCTTAGGGGTAGGCAGTAGAGTAGGCAGGTAACTAAATTGAGTTAGTGATTTTTAGTCGTTTTTGTTGGGACTTCACGTCTAACGTCTGCGCTGAACAGATTTTGATGAAATTAGTAAGGTAATAGATGGTTGCCTAAAAACGGATATAAGATCAAAATGTTCACGTCATGTACTTAGGGGGGTAGGAAGTAGGCAGAAACTGAATTGAGTTAGTGATTTTTTTATGGTTTTGCTGGCTGAACGGATTTTGATGAAATTCAGTTAGGTGATAGATAGTAATCTAGAAAAGGATATGGGCTATAATATTCATGCTATCGTACTTGAGCGCGTAGGCAGTAGGCAGAAAACTAATTAAGTTAGTGATTTTTAATGGTTTGTTTAAAAGTTTACCTCATCCACGCCTTAACGTCTGAACGGATTTTTTATAAGACTTGGTTAACATGAAGATAGGATCCTACATAACTAGCTACGCTTTAAACTTGAGGAGGTAATTAGATTGACATTTATACGAACTTTAAGCTCAGTAATCAATCATAGTGATGAGTTAATACTCATTTTAGACAAAGAAACGGATAGGTAATCAGTTCATCACCGAAGAGGTGATCACAATTGGCCACCGAGATCTTGTGATTTAATACCTTGCGACTTCTTCCTTTGGAGCCTCGTGAAAGAGAAGGTCTACGCCAATAGCCCAGCGTCGATTCAAGACCTCAAAGATGCAATTCGTGAGGCTATCGAGGACATAGGGCAGCCACTTTGCGATATGATTATGGAAAATTTCATTGAAAGGATATGGTCCTGTAAGCGTGGTTGTGGTGGTCAGTTGCCTGATGTTATTTTCCACTATTAACGGCTAAGCTTCTTCTTTTTAATGAAATAAACATCCGACCATTTATATTGATAAATGGCATTTTTCTCTGAATATCAAAATAACAGCCCTCATTGGAAAACCCTTTATGTTGCTCCTGACAAATTAATGCGAGGATTTAAGCAGGAGCATTTCATCTTAATTATTTTTTTTTAATCGTTTTTGTTTCAGAAACTGGGAGTGAAAACCAAAAAAAGTTATCTAGAAATGCAGAATCCTCCCAGATTATATTTTGATCGATATAGTAAACCAATATGTATAATCGTTGGCGCCATTACAACCTGGAATTTTTCCTGTTACCTGTAGGACAACCTTCAGTACTCTAGCAATCCTATACGTTGTAAATTTGAGGTATTTATTGCTCAACTGACAGGAAGTAGGAAATAACCAGATTTATGAGCCCAATAATTCATCAAAAGGCAACTAGTCAATTAGGTACCTTCTGCAATAACTACGACCGGAAACAGAGCCGATTAATAAACGAAATGTGCTCTGTACAACCGCACATGTCACTTACTTTATCTTCATCATTATTAACTGAAGCATTTAAAACACTTTTTATGCATCTACAATTTAAGTAGATGACCTTTGCACGAGCTATTCATTAGTCATCGTCTGTCAGTTTCATTGATTCATTCTCGTAATGTAGTGTGTAATTGAAGATGTTGCACTAAGAATGTATACAGCGTGTTTTATTTATTTACTTAGAACACAGGCGTATCTAGCCTCAGTTTTCAGGTGGGGCGGCAGCCCCTATGTAGTAGAAGTTTTTTTGTGATACCTATAAGTAGTTTTTGATTAGAATCTTTCAAGGGGGGCCTGCCCCCCCTGGACTCCCCCTAAATACGCCAGTGATTTAGAAATAATACATCCAACAGACCGAAGTCCAATTACAGGTGTATACAAAAATTCTTTATCCTGAACATAATACGCACATTAATTAAAGACCAAAATAACATAATCCTAAATACAAACAAAAACTACACTCGACACTGAGTGAAAAAACTATGGTA
This sequence comes from Propylea japonica, assembly GCA_013421045.1. Taxonomy (NCBI): domain Eukaryota; kingdom Metazoa; phylum Arthropoda; class Insecta; order Coleoptera; family Coccinellidae; genus Propylea; species Propylea japonica. The sequence continues at coordinate 19,157,601 of CM024244.1, forward strand.
AAGACAAAAAAACATATGTCAACATCATTGAGGCTATTATAACTCCTACACATTGTATTAAGCGGACAAAAAAAGTGGTGCTGAGTGTTTGGTACATTAACATTGAAGGTCGCAGGCAATCTTGACGCAAAACGAGGAACAGGGAACAGTACTGAGGAAAGTAGAAACGATTACAATCAATCCGGTTATTGAGTAATTTATATATGAACACTAAATCATTAATCTCGCGTACCTTTCTGAGTGAACTGAATCCAAATTCATCCAAAAGAGAATTATAATTATAATTTCGGGCTGGATAAAAGCCATGCTTTCTCAGAAAGGCGAATTTAAGAAATTTCCTCTGCACTCTCTCAATACAAGCTATGTACTTTGCCTGACAAGGATTCCACACTGAACTACAATAATTTAACTTATTTCTAACTAATGAGCAATACACTTACAATTACGAATGAAAAAACTTAAAGAATTCATGGCGCTTGCTGTAATGTTTTCTATATGCCTGGAGAGGTTTAATTTTTCATCAAAAGTAACTCCCAAGTCTTTGAATTCACTAACCTTAGTTAAAAGTTGGTTATTTAATCTATCATCAAAGACTACTATAGTGACGCCTTCCTTGCAAATGACATTGTTTTGCACTTGTCAACGTTCAAAAAAAGTCCATCAACCACACCATTCATGTAATCTATTGAGGTCACTCTGCAGTAGAACGCAGTCAAGAAAGTTCTTTATCCTTCTGTATATTTTGAAATAATCGGCAAAACAGAAGTTCCTCGGAAAAAATGATATCTGAGGTGTGTCGTTTATAAACAAAGAAACAACAGTGGTCCCAAATTCGAACCCTGTGGAACTCCAGAGCTGGCTGTAAATAAGAAACGATCTCAAACCCTCATATTAGTGAAAATAAGTGTATTAAAAGTCATAAAATAACATTTTTTTCTCAGTGCTTCCGTTTCAGAGTTTATTACTAGAATAACCAATGAACATTTTTATATAACTCAATTAATAGACTCCACCCCACTAGTTCATAATTCTACCCCCATAACATACATTGAAGCAAATGGAGCTACGACTTGATTATTTGATGGTGGTAGTCCATTATGAGAATATAAGGTCAAATCGCATGATGAAGACAGATAATCTATTTTTATCGCAAGTAAAGAGTTTTCTTGATTATCGAGGATTGGTTTCACAGGATTTAGCAGAATGTTTATACAGGTTGTATCCTTAACATGCGGCAAAAATTCAAGGGGTTGTTCCTTGGACTATTTTAAGCATGTTTTGTCCTTTGATGATTTTGAAAAACCTCTTTTTTTCGAAGATACAGGGCGAACAACATTTTTCATATTTTAAAATTAATAATAGTTTAAAAATAAAATGCGTACCGAACTGTGTTCACTAAGTAGGTACAATTTATTTTTAAATTTGTTCAAACAACATTCAATTACTAAAACGGCCCGTTTTTTGACTTAAAATTGATAAGTTCAGATCAAGGGCGGATTTACGGGGGGGTAATGGGGGTAATTACCCCCCCCCATGAATATCGAAAACCTTAGAAAAAGTTACGCAACGTGGTGCACATATTTTCATTGTTTGTTTTTTTTACTACTTTTTACTTTACTACTATTTTTTCTTATTATATTATTCCTCCTAAATATTTTGATTAAATTTTTTTCAAGTTTTGAACCTGATTTATCGATCTTGAACCATTACTACCCCCCCCATGAAAAAAGCTATATCCGCCCTTGGTTCAGATGGTAAAGGAATACAGATTAAACACGGTTTTCATTTCGTTTTTTTGCTAGAGGTGGTCATTTTCAACAGTTTTTGTAGGTTGAGTTAATTTTCATGTAATTTTTCATAATAACATGTTATTATCTAAAATTTGTTTCCCCTGTATTTTTCGAAACGAAGAGGTTTTCAAAAATCATCAAAGGACATAAATATTCTTAGAATAGCCCAAGGACAATCCCCTGAATTTTTTGCCGCATGTTTAGGAAACACCCTGTATACGGACCATACGATTGTTTAACTAGAAATACCCAGAAAGAAATTCATTCAAAATGGATAAACGCAATTGAGAAAAAGCTTTATCGTATTGCTGATTATTTCGGCGACTATATCCTTCATCTAGATTTCCATCTATCAGAAGAGCACAATTTGAATTAAAAATGCTATCAGAAGTTTTTTGTATTTACCCACGGTATAATTTTACATCTGTTGTCAAATTAATACCTATATCATTGTTTAAACAATGCCTATACATATGATCCGTTTACGAAAGTTTGAGCGCATAGTCGGCGTTTGTTTTATTCATCTGAAGTTGGCAGTATTTGCTGTCATACGTAAAATAAAGTCAACGTTGCCGAATGTACCCTACCTCGTCCGACGAGCTTGCGAGTTATGAGAGAACTCTATGCAATATTGACAACATTGCGATCACATCTGACAGGAAAATAAACAACATAATCTAAAGTTTTAAATATACACAGTGGAATATGCCAAATTTTCATGGCCAACCGACGGCTCAACCTTTCGTGATAGGATTAAAATGCATACAGAATAATCTGTCATTCATGAAATACTCTCGTCAAATATTATTCGGGCATTCAACTTTTCCTGTGAAAAAAAACGAAAAACCACAATACGAAACACATTCTATTTTTAAACAAAAAGCAGTTGCAATGGCAGTTGTGAAAAAACGATTTCTTATCTATCGAATAAAGACACTGGCGAACGAGCAAAGTAAAATTAATAACCCAAACAGCTACAGTCCGTTCACGAAAGGTTGAGCCGTCGGTTGGCCATGGAAATTTGGCATATTCCACTGTGTATATTAAAATTTTAGGTTATGTTCTTTATTTTCTTGTCAGATTGATACTCAATGTTGTCAATATTGCATAGAGTTCTCTGATAATCGCAAGCTCGTTGGACGAGGCCGAGTACATTCGGCAACGTTGACTTTATTTAACTCTATGACAGTAAATACTGCCAACTTCAGATGAATAAAGAAACGCCTACTATGTGCTCAATCTTTCGTGAACCAGGCTATATGTATTTCGGCGAAACTCGTCAAGAAAATCGGTTGTCAGCCATGGAGCGCCGGAAATAAGGTATAGTAAGTTATTGCTGTGAGTACTTATAACTCCCGATAACTCCGCCTATAGTGAGTTATTGCCGTGAGCAATTAGAACTCTCGCTGTTTGTAGTGCTTGTTTATAGATACTATTGATGACTCAGAGCGCAGCAATAAGGTATAGTGAGTTATTGCCGTGAGTAATTATAACTCTCGTCTATAGTGAGTTATCGTCTTGAGTATTTGTAACTCTCGCTGCTTTTTTACTATTGATAACTAAGAAGCAGTTGAATAATGAATATATGATTCAATATAAGTAATGAAATTAGAAATTAAACATTTCTGCAGCATTCCCAAAGATAATCCTGTATCTACATATAGATAACAAGAACGTAACTGCATTCAAATTTTGATCCGGGAAGAGAGCTACACAATATTAATCTGTTGGCACGATTAGGTATAGTGAGTTATTGATGTGAGTAATTCTAACTCTCGTCTATAGTGAGTTATTGTCGGGAGTATTTGTAACTTTTGCTGCTTGCTCATAGATACTATTGATAACTAAGAGGTAGTTGAATAATGAATATATGTTTCAATAGGAGTAAGGAAAATATTTTCAAGACGTGAATCACTTTTAACACTGTTGCCTCTCATCAAAAATGTCCCTATTAAAGGCAGTCGTATAAAACCAATTTCTTGTGTATCGAATAAAGATACTGGTGAGTGAGCAAAGTAAGATTAATGCTCAGTATTTCCGCGAAACTCATCAAGAAGAGCGCCAAGGGAGGAGACGAAATTAGACATTCCTCCGCATGCCCCTAAGATAATCCTGTACATATAGATAACAAGAACGTGACTGCATACAAATTTGATCCGGGAAGAGAGCTACACAATAATGAATTTGTTGGCACGATCCAGACTGTAGGTTAGTCCGGACCGCATAGCGGCTCCGGTCGATAACAAAACTCTCCGGATTCTCTATCCAAGAACGCGCACTGTGCTGTTGCCGATTTTCGCCGGAATTCTTGGAATTGAACGAAATTGGTTTGGTGCGTGTTTCACATTGGAAGTTCAATGATGATTATATAGTTTTTATTTTCAGATCGAATTCAATATGTGCTAGGCTTTTATTAAGGTTGCAAAGATCAGAGGGTCTGGTCCTCTCTGAACAACTACCTCTCATCTGCGAACCTAGTGATGTAATGATCAAGAAAGTAAGCACTGAGAAAAACTTCAGGACATTGCTAAGTTAAAGAGAGGAATGGAACGGGAATACACCGACTATAACCTGAAAGAAAATACTGTAAAATGGTATACAGATGGTTCTAAAACCTCTACAGGAGCTGGCGCTAGATATATGGGCCAAGTACCAAGTGGGCACGGTCGCTAGACTCCTGTATGAGCGTCTTTCCAAGCTGAAATCTTAGCTATTGAAAAATGTCTAGATATAAATCTGTTAAGAAACTATCAGAAGTGCGACATAGCCATAATAGTCAAGCTGCTATTAAAGCACTGAACTCCTACTTCATCGACTCAAAGATGATCTGAGAGTGCCAGAACAAACTAAATGAGGTAGGCAAGAAAAGATAGGTCTTTTAAACCTGGGTTCCCGGCCATTCGGGAATCAAGGGAAACGAAGTGGCCAATAAACTTGCCAAAGAGGGGCGCACAAATGTCACTCATTGACCCAGAACCCTTCTGTGGTCTAAGGTAAATGTTACCTATAAAAAAAGGGTTTCTGTAGAAGGAGAAAGCCTTCTGGCGGGACCTCCCAGGAATGATCATTCCACTAAGTTCCTTCGAAACAGCAAGATCCAAAAAATATCTGGATCTTGGTAGCAAAGAATTACACCACCTCACTGGCTTTCTTACAGGACACTGTCGCCTTAGGAAGCATCTCTTAAGGATGGATTGTCGGACACTGACCCCCATTCACAGTCAAATGGAATGCTTTGCCATTGCGAGCCTAAGGAAATGCCTTGGGCGAGAAACTTGTAAGAGTGAGGAACTAGCCTCGTTGAAGCCTTCACAGAGACTGGATTTCATCAGATCTCTGGAACTACGAACTACCGTTGCCTAGCAACGAATATTAATATCCTTAGAACAGTTTCATTTCCCTATTTAAATACCTACGTTGGTTCGAGTCCCGACTAAGTTTCACACTGAATTTTTTTTTATAATTTCAGCTAGATGTTTGGACATTCTAATAATTTAATTGTTTTGACTGTAGAACTCAAAACATTTTTTTTTTCATTATTCAGATTTGAATGACTGTTGTAAACGAAACCGTTCGATATTTTACATTTCTTTTTCATATTCGTGATTGATAATTTAAGAAGTACAATTGTACAAAATTTCATCAATTTCGTGTGAAATTTTTTCATCGCTGTAGACATGTAAAAAAATTGGGTGTTCGATTTTCGAAAAAAAATTTTGGCAGAAATTCTTAGAAAATTGTGTTCGTTCAGTAATAAAGTCAATTTGACAACCGAAAAAAAAATAGGAACATTGCAGGTTTTCCGCCATTTGTGAATTTTTTTCGGAGTTCGTCAGCTTTTCTGAATAGAGTACCCAAAAATACTGAGATTTGACCAAAAATCGTTACTTTAAGTGTTATGCATAACTGACCACACTCATAAGAATCTTGCTCAAAAATGACGTTTGACACCCGGTATCTCGCTTATGCTTCGAAAACGATATATTGTACAGGGTCTCTATAAATGATTGTAACAGCGCAGCGCAGTTGGCTTTGGTTTATGCAAACCACAGAATACTGTGATTGGTTAGAGATTGATATTCTTCAATCCAAAGCCAACTGCGCTGTTACAATCATTTATAGAGACCCTGTATAAGGCAAAAATGATTCTCCCGATGTCTTTTACACGTATATACAGGGTGTCTGGTGAGGAATGGGACAACGTTTAGGTGGTGATGAGGGATGTCTCAAGGAGTGAGAAAATGCCATTTGAAATCATCTGAGGTACATGGTTCCTGATATACAGGGGTTTTAGAAAAAATTAGGAAATTTCAAATGACCATAATTCAGGAAATATGAGAGCTAATCCGATGATTTTTCGTATGAACAATGATAGAGTGAGTACGAATCTGTTTGAAAGAAAAATTCGAAATAAAATCAGATCCGGACTCAGAATTTTTATTTTTTCTGAAATTAGGTAAAAACAACACCCTGTATGCGGTTTTCAATTTTTTTGACTTCATATTCTGAGAGAGCAGGAAAAAAACATCGAAACTCAACTGTCATCTCGAATGGCACAAATTCTCCCTGCTTTCTATGACCCTTCGAATGTCAATCTTCCGATTTTCGCTCCTTACATATTATTTTCTCGACATTTCAAATGACCATAATTCAGGAAATATAAGAGCTAATCCGATGATTTTTCGTATGAACAATGATGAAGTGAATACGAATCTGTTTGAACGAAATAAAATCAGATCCGGACTCAGAAATTTTAGTTCTTCTGAAATTAGGTAAACAACACCCTGTATGCGGTTTTCAATTTTTTTGACTTCAGATTCTGAGAGAGCAGGAAAAATACATTCAAACTCAACTCTCATCCCGAATGGCACAAATTTCCTGCTTCCTATGACCATTCGAATGTCAATCTTCCGATTTTCGCTCCTTACATATTATTTTCTTCTCGACATTTCAGAAACATGAGATCTCAGATAGTTACTAATAGTAAAAAAAAAGATCATAAAACGAATCAAAATTTTTATAAAATTATCAAAAATGCGAATTTTGGAAAATTAATAATTAATTCTTCAAATATTGTTTCAAAATGAAAACCACCAACTTCTACACATTTATCTGCTCTTTTCATTAAGTTCAAAACTGCTTTCCTTATCACATTCGGGTTGTTTGGTATTTCGTCACATGCGTCTATTATGCGCTGAATTAATTGTTTCCTTGTATTTATTTCTCGCCCGTACATCATAGTTTTAAGGTGTCCCAAAGGAAATAATCTAACGGTGTCATGTCGGGGGACCGAGGTGGCCATGCTCTTGGACCACCACGACCTATCCATTTATTTGGATAGACCTCGTTCAAATGATTTCTCACTAAAATTGAGAAATGTGGGGGTGCTCCATCATGCTGGAAGATAAGTCCTCTTTGATTAATATTCCCTAATAAATTAGGAAGAACATTCATAAGGAAATCTCTATAAATTTCTCCGGTGAGTCTTTCTGCTAAAAAATGAGGACCTATTAATTATTATCATAAACTGCGCACCACACATTAACACTGAAACGTCTCTGTGATTGCCTTTGTACGACAGCGAAAATCGGAAGATTGACATTCGAAGGGCCATAGAAAGAAGGAAAATTTGTGTCATTCGGGATGACAGTTGAGTTCGAAAGTATTTTTCATGCTCTCTCAGAATCTGAAGTCGAAAAAATTGAAAACCGCATACAGGGTGTTGTTTTTACCTAATTTCAGAAAAACTGAAATTTCTGAGTCCGGATCTGATTTTATTTCGATTTTTTCGTTCAAACAGATTCGTACTCACTCTATCATTGTTCATACGAAAAATCATCGGATTAGCTCTCATATTTCCTGAATTATGGTCATTTGAAATGTCGAGAAAATAATATGTAAGGAGCGAAAATCGGAAGATTGACATTCGAAGGGTCATAGAAAGCAGGGAAAATTTGTGCCATTCGAGATGACAGTTGAGTTCGAAAGTATTTTTCCTGCTCTCTCAGAATCTGAAGTCAAAAAAGTTGAAAACCGCATACAGGGTGTTTGTTTTTACCTAATTTCAGAAAAACTGAAATTTCTGAGTCCGGATCTGATTTTATTTCGAATTTTTCGTTCAAACAGATTCGTACTCACTCTATCATTGTTCATACAAAAAATCATCAGATTAGCTCTTTTATTTCCTGAATTATGGCCATTTGATATTTCCTAATTTTTTCGAAAACCCCCTTTATCAGGAACCATGTACCTCAGATGATTTCATATGGCATTTTCTCACTCCTTGAGACATCCCTCATCACCACCTAAACGTTGTCCCATTCCTCACCAGACACCCTGTATATGTTTGTCCAGTTTATGATGAAACACCCTGTATATATTATTACTATTGAAGTTTTAACCTGTATTTCGACTCAATTTGTTGTACACTTTGACATTGTGCTATTTCTTACATATAGGGGGTAGTTTATTTGTACTATAATTTGTAGTGTGTTGAAATTTTTATCGTTTATTCAATTTTAGGCCTGAAGGAGTAGATGTAAACTGTAAAACGTCGCTGAATAAATGCATTAAAGGTTAATTTTTTGAGTATTCATTGTTCTTTTCCCACATATTCATATTCAATACTAATCTGAAGGAATTAATAAAAATTATGAACGAATATTCCTAACCGTTATTATGTAAATTCTTCTATTTCCTATTTATGTTATTATGAGAAGTATCAGAGCATTGGAAAACCCTCTCCATTGAAAAGAAATTCTCCCCCATTCGATTTTCCGATCCTATCTATCTCACTTCGGTCGCTTCGCCAACCGTAAAAATATCCGAAGGGGTTGAAAATCAGTCTTTATGCTACTCCATCATTCGGAATAATGAACCGAAACGAGAAAATGGAAAGTACGAATGGCCGAGCGTTTGGCAACGTCGCGTTCCGCAGATGTGCTCGTTTTCGCTAGTCACACGGTCCAAAAGAGGCGGCAACAGTAAACTCACGACCTCTGACATGAGAGGTCCTCAAACTACCCCCAATGCAGTTTCTTAAGCGAACAGAAAAAAACCGAACAGACGAGACTAAAATTTGCAAATTTTGAAAAGCTCCAATTTCTTTATGATGATGACCTAAAACATTGTGAGGTGCTCTTAAGAAGTGACAGGAGTTGAGTGAGCTTTTTAGGTTTGGATTGTTTGGAGGGAAAATGACCAGACAGCTGTATACTCAGACGGTATGTTAAAAGCTAGCTGAGCTTCACACCTCGCAATGTAGTTTTTATTTGGAATATTAGAGGGAACAGATACATGATGTCACCTGCTTTACTTGCTCACATAAACATTGATTGTGGCATCTATCGTGAAATTACTGCTTTTGAGGTATTATTTACTCTTGTGCAGTTTTGACCCCCGAAAAATATATATTGCTCGATTTATGAATTTTGGTTTCTGAAACTTATACATAAATTATTTTGAAATAGAAAAGAGCAAACAAAATACAATACATAAAACAAAACAAAAATCCCTAACTGAGGTTAGTGCAAACGGAGTACCACATATTTTTTCGTATGATACCGTAAAACGGGGTTACTACTTCGACAGCGGGGGTAACTTCGACACGTATAATATCATGCATGTTTTTTGCATACAAATTGACTTTTTTAGTGTTTTTTCGGTTATCCATTTATTGTTTATTGTTACGAGTATCACTATTATTATCATTATTACTATTTTTTTGTTTTTATTATTATTATTTCTAGTTTTGTTTTTCCTCGTTGTTTCAGGTAACACGTACCTAATTTTTTTTGTAAGATGCCGCGCACCTACGTCAAAAAGCTGAGATTTTTTTTTACTTGTGTTACCTACTTTATTTAAGAGTTTTTGTTTAGTTAAAAGGATGTTTTTTAGTTTAGATTTGTATGCCAAATATGCCTTACCAAAGTTGCTAAATACATATATAAATGATTTTCTGCAAGTATTATTTTTAACAACCCATTCACTATTATTATTATTATTGTTAATATTATTATTATATATTTATTTTTACATTTTTCGGTGTCGAAGTTACCCTGGAGAAAGCTAACTTCGATTTTATGCATAATTCTGCATGGTGTTACCCCCAACCCGGGATAACTTCGACACCAAAAAGAAATTTAAAAAAAAAGGTGAAGGGGGGTGGGGCCACAATAATTTTTTTAGTGAATACAACCAAGGCTTCAATTGTTACAATGGAATAGGAGCCAAGGTTGTCAAGCGTATAGTTTCCTTTACAGAACAACAAACATGCCAAAAACCTGTCGAAGTAACCCCGTTTTACGGTACCAGAGCTCAGGGAAAAACCTCAGTAGAAAAAAACCTGTCTCACCAACAGAAATAAAACTTAAGAACTATTTGAATATTGAAGAATTTCTTCGGAATTCTGAACGTGAAACGAAAAAATCGAAGCAGAAAAACGGAACAAAAAATAAAATGATTGAAACTCTATGAAATCGATTCAAAATTAATCACCCAATTCAAAAATTACTAGGTAACTACATGTATAGCCCTTAAGCCATCCTGAAATTCAAATATGGGACAAATATTTATCAGATGTTATATTGTCCCCTCTGCTTCTCCGCATTCGCAACTAGGATTTTCAACTGGATTCCACTTGAAAAGCATGCTATTTCAACGGCTATGACCTGTTCTTATACTATTAAGAACAGTCCAAATTTTCCTTGTAAGATCAAATCCAGGATTGCCAAATTGCTTTATCGCTTTCATTCGAGGTCAGAAAATAATTGGTTTACGTGATTTTAATCGAGGAATCTTATTATCTGGAATAGATAAAGAAAAGTATTCGATATGAATTTGTAGAAGAATTAAATTTATTCCAAATTTTCAAAGTTAGGGCCTGCCTGCGGATATGTGGACGAACAATTTTCAAAAGAACTGGTAACCATGGTTTTGGTGTTGATTTTATTGTTCCAGTTACTATTCTGAAATTATAAACATTAACATTATTGAGGGTAGTGACTAGGAAGCATTGAGTACAAGATAGATACATTGGTCGATTACTTCCTAAAGTTTATAGACATTTTATTTCTAAATATTAAGAAGTAGGTTGTGTTATATCGAATTTTAATAGAGAAGTACCATAAGAGTGGCCAAATAGCTGAAACACAATGGAAATCACGTCTATTTTTCATGCACTAAATCAACTTTCATTCGAAATCTTAGATCTTAATAATCATATTCTGAAAAAAATTAGATGTCACGAGGGACTGTGCCATGTTCACCAGATTCGAACCTACATTTCAATGTTTGACAACATTGGTGAAAACATAAGAACAAAAAATTTATTGACATCTTCATAGGCCTTATAGGTATCTAATATTATTTTGAACATCCTGATTATTCTTGTTTTCATTCAATTCATTTATAAACTCATCTGTTCTCTTCAAATAGAACATAATAAACTTACCGTAGGCATATTATCACGTGAATGCGCTTAATGAAAATCACCCCAAAAGTCGCATTCATTCACTTAATGTTCACGAATTCAAAATATCACATAATCATGACCAGAACAGATTCAGCTCATCATAGTGGTTTTCATTTTGAGTTTTTTTCCTGAGAAACTCTTGACGTATTTTCATTCTAATAATAGTTACATACTACACTGCGCAAAAAAATTAACGCACATTCTGAAAATCTCAATTTTAATGAATGTTAACTATACATTGACTTTATAACCTATTTTTTGTTCTGTCGGAAAGGTTTTGAACGAAACAAGGCACACTAAATGGAAGAAAAATTCAGAAATTCACCGAATCTTATGTAAAAGAAGAGAAATAAACAATTTTCAAAATACTGGAATGCTGATAAGTGATTTAATACTTGGTATTTCCACCCCTTGCGTTAATTACAGTTCGGCAACGACGGTTCATACTCAAAATGAGTGATCTTAAAATGATCTGATCTAATCCTTCCCAGATTTCTCTGAGTTGGATCTGACATTTTCGTCCATAAAAATGAAATTTTCACCAATGTATGGGGCAAATGGCACATCATGCTCTCCAAGAATGTTCCTTATATACCTGTCAGCATTCATAGCTACATTATCAACGAACACTAGGTCTGTGCGAGCAGTCAAAGATATTCAACCCCATACTATAATCGATCCTCCCCCGAAACCAGTAGGTAGTATTCAGGAAATTGCACTGAGCATATCTTCATGTGGACGTCTGTATACAAGGGAACGTTGATCGCAATGGTAGAGGCAGAATCTAGACTCATCTGTGAAGAGAACTCTTTCCCAATCAGCCTCTTCCCAATGGATATGCTCTCTCGCAAAATCCAAACGCGCCCTTCGATGGGCTGGGGTAAGAGCTGGGCCTCTTTCCGCGACACGAGGCCTTAAATCATATTCTCTGAGGCGATTTCTTATTATCTGAGTGCTAATTCGCACGCCATGAGTTTGATCAAGCTGATTTTGAAGTAGGCGAGCGGTTGCAAACCGTCGTCTCAACGAAGAAACTCTCAAGTAACGTTCTTGAATGGCAGTTGTTACTCGTGATCTACCCTGTCCTGGTCTTCGGACATTCATACCTGTCTCCCTGAATCGCTGCAACATTCTGGACACACTTGTATGGGAAACTCGAAACCTTTGTGCAATTCTTGTGTATGTCCACCCTTCTTCTTGCAAAACTACCGCTTGGGCACATTCCTCTTGGGTCAAATTACGTGTTTCGCGTTGCATAGCGATCGAGTGTAGAAAATCAAACGAAAGAAAAACTATTGATCACTAGAATTGATCGAGAACAACTGATTTCAGAATGAAGCCAATACATTCAAAATCTGATAATCTCATCTTTTTTTATTCCTGCTGGGAAAAAACATCTGTATTGAAGAAAAACGTTGAAAGTGGATAACATATGCAAGCATAATTCTGATAAAAATAAATATCATTTAGAACACCTTCAGTTGTAGAATAAATTTGAGATTTCCATAATGTGCGTTAATTTTTTGCGCAGTGTATATCTCAAGGTCATATTTTATAAAATCTTCACAAATAGTAATCAAATGCGAGCACTAAGTAGTTCTTGGGATTGATAAAATCATTCATTTTGAAACTTCTCGGAAACGTTGCCTTCGAGGAAAATACAAAAATAAAAATTGTTTTCAAATATTTCAATTTTATTGCTAAAATGCATTAATATCAAGACTTAATATTATACTCTCACCCACAGGTATCTGGACCCAATGGACATTACTTCCTGGTGGCCGGCAAACCCGAATATCTCGGACAGGTTCTAGCATCTCTAGCAGTTTCTTTGGGTCCACTTGCAGCTGGTCTTGGAAAAGGATACAGTTCACCAGCGATAGCATCATTACAAGAAAGAGACGCAGATGCTTTCCTCATCAACGGCCAACAAGCATCCTGGTTAGCAAGCTTATCTTTGCTCGGTGCTCTATTTGGAGCCCCTTTAGGAGGTGCAGCAGTAAGATGGGAAGAAGAAGAACTCTGATATTCGCGGGAGCGCCTTTATCTCTATGTTGGATCCTCACAGTATTTTCTGTGAGCGTAGAAGTGATGTGTTGTGCCGCCTTCGTCAGCGGCTTTCTAGTGGCCATAGTACAACTTTCTGCACAAGTATACGTAAGTGAAATAGCTACCCCTAGTATACGAGGGGGTTTAAGTGCACTTCTCAAGATAGCTGGACACATCGGCGTACTTGTAGCCTTTGCTGCAGGTGCTTTTCTTGACTGGCGTCAGCTGGCTGGTCTTATATCACTAGCACCTGCTGCTATGTGTGTGGCTATGTGGAAAATACCAGAAAGTCCCGGTTGGTTGGTACTTAGAGGTAGATTAACAGAAGCCGAAGAAGCTCTCAGATGGTTGAGAGGTGAAAACGCTGATCTGAGGTTCGAATTATCCGTCTTACGGGCTCACGTGCTGAATCAAGCAGTACCAGTGAGTCCAGCTTCGCTGATTAACAATCTGAAAACTCCAGTTTTTATTGCCTGCGGGCTGATGTTCTTCCAAAGGTTTTCTGGCGCTAACGCTTTCAATTTCTATGTGGTAAGTGTTTTTAAGGAAACCTTTGGAGGTACGAATCCTCATTCTGCAGCTGTGGCTGTAGCTATTGTACAATTACTGTCATCACTTCTATCAGGACTTCTGGTAGATATAGCTGGAAGACTACCCCTTTTGGTGGCATCCAGTGTCTTGATGTCTTTTGCTTTGGCTTCGTTCGGTTCTTTTGCGTATTACGAAGATGTTCATCCGAAAACTGTACCGAATTTAGATTGGATACCGTTGCTATGTGTATTGATATTTACTGTTGCCTTCACTTTAGGTATCAGTCCTATATCGTGGCTTTTAGTTACAGAACTTTTTGCTCTGGAACAGAGAGGTTTGGGTACAGCATTAGCTACAGCTTTCAGCTATCTATGTGCATTTGTGGGTGTGAAAACTTTCGTAGACTTCCAAGAACTTTTCGGTCTGTACGGTGCTTTCTGGCTTTACGCGTTCATTTCTGTTTGTGGGCTGTGCTTTGTTGTTTGTTGCGTTCCAGAAACAAAAGGAAAAGATTTGACAGAAATAGATGCGTACAGATGACCATGCGCCAACGGATCAGCTCCAACGGTAGCTGTGAGCGTTGTTGAAAGATATTGCTGAACATATTACGAACACTCTAAAACGTTCGAATTTTAGAGGACACAATCATGAGAATTCGTAGTGACTTGTTTTAGGGCCCAATTCAAAGTTTTTTGAGATCGATTCTGAAATGAGCTACATTCAATAATAGGAAACATTAGGAAATCTAGAAAACAGTACTTTTCAGCTTTCCGATCAATTAATCGAAGTAGGAATAGATAATGGAAACGCTAAAACTTCAGATCTACAAATGAGATAAAAATCAGATCAATCATAAATTGCGAAAAAAATAAGGAGTAAAAACTTATACTGCCTAAAGGCATGACATATTTTATTCAGATTCAGCTGCTCTCCAATAGCTTAGTGCGTTTGTTTAGCCCTGTAGTTTCGAAAACCTGACTGGATAGCAGCTAGGAAAATTGAACTCAGGACAGATGACAATTTATCATTTTAAATCAATTATCCCAAGTGATCGTTATGTGATGTGAATGAATTAACATATCGAGCAGATTATTATGTCCATAAACCAGATGAATCATTTGAAATGAAAGATGATGCAAACGTAGTGTCATGAATAAAGGCTTTTCCAATAAGAGGTGTTATTTTGATATCCAAAGAAAAATGCCACTTCTCAATATAAATGATCGGATGTTTATTCCATTATGAAGAAGAAGCTATGCCGTTAATAGTGGAAAATAACATCTGGCAAATGGCCACCACGACCATGCTTACAGGACCATATCCTTTTAATGAAATTTTCCATAACCAAATCTCAAAGTGGCTGCCCTATGTCCTCGATAGCCTCACGAATTCCATCTTCGAAGTCTTGAATAGATGCTGGGCTATTGGCGTAGACCTTCTCTTTCACGTGGCCCAAAAGGAAGAAGTCGCAAGGTTTGAATCACAAGATCTCGGTGGCCAATTGTGATCAACTCTTCGAGAGATAACACGGTCCGGAAACTTTTCCCGCAAAAGATCAAAGTTTCGTTGCTTGTGTCGCACGTAGCGCCGTCTTGTTGAAAGTAAACGTTGTCCAGATCAATACTATTCAATTTCGGCCATAAAAAATCATTAATCATCTCTCGATAGCGAATCCATTCACCGTAACTGTTCTTCAACACTTTCGGCTACAGCAGCAATATTCCCGGCTGTTTTTTAGCGACGTGCACGGGTTTTATTCTTCACATCACTTGTCCCAACAGCTCGAATTTTTCCACCAATTTCTTTATTGCGGTCCGACAAGGTGCTTCACGATGACCCAAAAATGTTCGAGTTTTACGAACCGTCTCTGCCAATTTTCAACATTTTTATAGTGAATTCTAACAATTTCAATGCGTTCTTGAAGCGTGAATCGTTCCATTTTTATTAATGGCGTATTTTCGACTTGTCAAATGTCAAAAAATTACAGCCACAAACGTGACATCTACCGAAATAGCGGGCTATTCAAAATGACAATTCTTATTGGAAAACCCTTTATGAACATGAGAACAGTTTAACCAGACGAACAACAAATTTCCTATAAAATAATTCGGAGGCAAAGCTCATTATCCCAAATATTAATATTTAAAGGGAAGTGCGAGGATCTGACCGGGTATATTGGGGATGAAATCGTCCTATTCAACAAAAAAATGGGTCGTAGATTTCCGATATCGTATACCGGCGAGACATGAATTGATGACAAGATCCAGAATTCGGGCCTTTGTTAGGAATGTCAAGAACCACGTCATATATTGCTGGTGATAGAGAGGGTTGTCAAATTCCAGCTCGACTCAGAGCGCAAAATTGGCCTGATTTTCTGGCAGAGTTCTATGCGAACTCACTGGGTGGGTTCGGGAAAAGGATAACAACCACGAAATAGTTCTATGCGATCCTTATTCGTTTGCTTGAATGAAGCATTTATTTATAAGTTTCTGCTTGAATTCTTCGGACATAAGCTATTATTAGTGTTATTTGTTGAACAGAGGTGGCAAATTTTCAGAGCAATTGGTAAATTTTCGAAAAAGTTGGAAAAATTGTCAAAGCAGTTGGAAAAATTTCAAACGAGTTGGAAAATTTTCAATGGAGTTGATACAGGTTGATCAAAGTTGGCAATTTTTCAAAGCAGTTGGCAGCTTTTCGAAACAGTTGGGCATATGTCAATGGAGTTGATCTAGGGGCGTGCCCAATATTGATCAGACTTGGCAAATTCTCGAAACAGTTGGAAAAATTGTCAAAATACTTGATAAAATTTGAGAACAGTTTGAAAAATTTCAATGGAGTTTATTCAGGGACCGGCCTGATGTTGTTCAAAGTTGGCAATTTTGCAAAGCAGTTGGTAGTTTTTCGAAACAGTTGGAAAAATTTCAGATCATTTGGAAAACTTTCAAACATTAAACAATTGGTAATATTTTGAAGCAGTTGAACAAATGTCAATGTAGTTGGTTTAGGGGCGTGCCAAATATTGATCAGAGTGATGAATTCTCGAAGCAGTTGATAAATTTCAAAGCAGTCGAAAAAAATCTGGAAACAGTTGGTAAAATTTCAGAACAGTTGTAGAAATTTCAATAAAATTGGAATACCTACATATTACAAAAAAATTTCATAAATTATGAATGAATTTGACTTCTTTAAAACAAGTTTGAAAATATCGGGTAGTATTTTTTGCGCGCTTGTTTCTAGGGGAATAACGGTGCGATTGTTTTGCCCAAAATTTTTACCGTTTATGCAATCCGATCAATGTCAAACTTATCATGAACTAGGTCAGCGACGAGCATATTCGTCCTACATTTCGTCAGAATCGAAACATCAAAAGATTTTGAAAAATATAAAAATTCTGGCTAGTATTGCTGGTCTAGAATTAAACACACATAACCTTCGGAAGAAAAGAGTTTGAAAGTTCAAATTTTCAGGATAGGTGTGGGACCTGAATATCTCATTCGAGTTCTTCAGCGGGCCAGATCGCCAGTTCAGTAGTTTTGAAGTTATTGTCACTGGAATATTTTTCTTATCTCAATAACTGCTTATCCTGTCGATATGAAATTCAGAATTAAAATGCGAATTCATGAGGTGCTCATGTCTGCTAAATTTCATGAAACTGGAATAATTTTACGATTTCTGAAAAAAAAATTGTTTGAAGAACACATATCTAAACTTCTAATAATTTAAAAACTTACTATGATAATTTTCTATGGCGGTGATATTATTAGTTAATATCATTAAATATATTTCTGTTATAATCATCATATACGAGTCAAAAATCTTTTCACTTTTTTCGTATCCAAAGAACTAATATTTTTCAAAATCCTGAAGACGAAGTGTGTATTAATCTGGTAATACAAAATTAAAATAGTATCACCACAGGATTTTAAATTATTATTTTTGATGCTCTCAGAAAAAAATTGAATCGCAAACCAAAATATCACCCCCTTCCACCATGGGTTTTCCAAGCCATCACAGTTGGCAAATTTTCGAAACTTTGTCCCCCGCCCCAAAAATTTTGCTTCGGCCCGTCCCTGAGTTTCTGCGTTTCTTTTGAGAGCTTTTTTGCTCGGTTCTAAGATTAATTTCAACTAATTTTGTTGTATTCTGAAAGTATGAATGGATCTATTGTAGAGTTTGACCACTTATGCTATATTCCTGCAGTTTATCATTGAAGATATCCAGACTCGGGCAAACATATGCCTTGGACAGTTCTTCTTTCAACAAAAACACTAGGAAAAAAATTTCCAGTCACATACAGGGTTTTCCTTTTAAGTTGGCCTATTAGACGTTTTTGGAGAACTGGTGAATATTTCGTTCTGGAATTTTAGGTGAAGCCTTGAGGATGAAGGAACTCTTCGCCTAAGATAGTTTCAAGTCGACAGTGTTGCCACGTCTATCTCAAAAGCATATATACTTTCTTATTTCAAATGCAATTACCTATATTTTTATTTATGTATCGTTTCAATACCAAATTCGCAGTATAACCCACTGCTGAGTTTGGTTCCGTTCGCATAGAAAATGATCAAGATTTTGCATTTCCAAACTTGCAATGCAAATGTAAAAAATTTAAAGAGTTTGTGCATAAATTGGCAACAGTGCATGACAGAGAAATTTTTTTTAGTAGGTTATACTGCAAATTTGGTATTGAATCGATACATAAATAAAACTATAGGTAGTTGCATTTGAAATAAGAAAGTAGATACGCGTTTGAGATAGACGTGCAACACTGTCGACTCGTGAATATTTTAGGCGAAGAGTTACTTCATCCTCAAGGCTCCTCCTAAAATTTCAGAACAAAATATTCACTATATCGATTGAAATATATTCTGGGAGGATTCTGCATTTCTAAAAAACTTTATAGGTTTTCACTCCTAGTCTCTGAAACAGAAATAATTTAAAAAAATTCGATTAAAATGAGGTGCTCCTTCGAGAATCCTTGCACTTATTTGTCAGGAGCAAATTGGTCTTGAAAAAATTGTTGCCTAACAATAAAACTGAAAAAGGAAATAAATGAAAAGGACAATGTAACGTTTCGGTGTCTATATAAGACACCTTCTTCAGACAAACTCGTAAAATCTTCAGAATTGTGTGTTTTTTTCATTTGCAGTCTAATTGACGTTGAAAGTTGTCAATACTATATAAAGATGTTGATTTATTTAATTTTGAAATTTCCTGATGTCATTGCTTTCTTCAATAAATCAATCCAAAACGATCTAGTCCAACAGAACAATTGGCCAAATTATCTACTTAATCTAACAAAATACATGTGGATTCCTTAATTTTCCTTTTATAATTATCAGGTTACGTCATTAGGATCTTTGTGTTGTTCCAGTTCATCATATGATCTACGCTATTTGAACATACATGATCAGCGATTTGTGATCTTGTCTCTATTTTTGATGTTGTTCTTATGTTCGCGCTTTCTTATCTCCAAAGGTCTCCCCTGTATAAGATTTTCCACATATACAGGGAATATTGTAAACACAATTTTTTATCCACTAGTTCTCCAAAAACGTCTAATAGGCCAACTTAAAAGGAAAACTTTGTATGCCTTGGACAGATATAGAAAAATTCCCAATTCCACATGGTTCTTGCAACTCCACTATCTCCTGTGAACACTCATATTCTACTATTCCCTGAAGATAGTCGGTCCACATTCCAACAAAAACACTAAGAAAAAAATATTTCCAGTCACATATATAACTCAGTCAAGCATAAACCTGGAATAGGGCGAAAAGATAGAAGAACATAGGGGTAGCGAATCGATTTTCGCCAACTGAAATATACATATTTGCATTTGTTCGCTGACATTTCCGGAACGGTTTTTTGCGGAGGTCTCACAGTTCAACCTACCGTAACGATTATTGGAAATTGGATTACATTTTTATCCCGATCAGTTGGTTCTTCCTATACGTACCTTCCTAATGAATATGGGGATCGGAAAAGCGGATAGGAAAAGTAAGTGCATTAAGCAGATGCCTGTAGCAAAGTGAATTAGATAAGGGTTTCGGCTGAAATTGGAAGGAAAGCATATTGGCGAATAATTCCTGAATCCTCTTTTCCCAAAGGAAACGTGTTATCTGTCAAATATCATCATCCTCTAAACTTATACAAGGTATTCAAAAAGGGTATGAGGTATTCGTATATTTAATAAAAACAAAATTCCAAATATACAGAAAAAACTTAAAACTTTAGAGTTGGTTGTGTCAAATTTTACTTAAAATCATTTGGGCATCTCGATAATGAAACTATGAAGTTTGCATATGTATATTTATTTAATTTGAACATTTATCAATAGAAAAATATACAATCAAACTAATTTAAAGCTATACAAACATGTCTATTCAGAATAACAAAAGATGACTTGTGTTGAGTTGGTTGTGAAAAGCTACATATCGTCGTCAGAATGCTCACAAAATAGGGACTTTCATCCGTAAATTCATCATGAGCCCTTTTAAAATAACTGGTGCACTGCAGCCATTTTTCTTTTGGTCGAGAGTTGGAAAAGGATTTTCACAAATTAAACAGAAGCGCCGCTATCTTCAATAGTTTTAGCTTAAGCTTTACCTCTACTGTTATTATATTATTTCTCTCGACGCCGTTTTTTTTTAGCCTTTATATTATTTCTTTCAAATCTTTAATCTTTTGTTTTTCTTGTTGTCTGTCCATATGGCAACCAGGTTTTCGTCCTTTTCGTTTAGCTAGTCGTTTTTCAGTCTTTGGTGTCGGTCTTAAATCTTCCGGATTAAAATATGGCGTGACCAGAAGGTCCTGGTAAATTTTCAGGTTCGAAGTCTACATACTGTGTGAATCTGTTTTAGATGGTGAATTTTAAAGGAAGGCTCGGTCTATTAATTGAGCAAAAAGATTTTGTTACAAGCAACCCAGGTCTCCCCTACATAACACCTTCTGGCTAGAGTATTCTGATAAAAAATAAGATGGTTCCCCGAGTACTCTTCAACCTTTACCAAATCCTCGAAAGAGTAGAATAACAATACATACATATGCATACGCTAAAGGGTTTTCCAATAAGAGGTGTTATTTTGATATTCAAAGAAAAATGCCATTTTCAATATAAATTATCGGATGAATGCCGTTAATAGTGGAAAATAACATCAGGCAAACACTACCACGCTTACAGGACCATATCCTTTCAATGAAATTTTCCATAACCAAATCGCAAAGTGGCTGCCCTATGTCCTCGATAGCCTACGAATTCCATATTTGAGGTCCTGAATCGACGCTGGGCTATTGGTGTAGACCTTCTTCTTCACGTGGCCCCAAAGGAAGAAGTCGTAAAGTGTTAAATCACAAGATCTCGGTGGCCAATTGTGATCACCTCTTCGAGAGATAACACGGTCCGTAAACTTTTAGAGATTTAGAGATCAATGGTTTCGTTGCTTGTGTGGCACGTAGCGCCGTCTTGTTGAAAGTAAACGTTGTCCAGATCAATACTATCCAATGTCGGCCATAAAAAAAATGTTCAATCATCTCTCGATAGCGCAATCCATTCACCGTAACTGTTGCTCCAACCTCATTTTCGAAAAAGTAAGGTCCAATGACTCCGCTGAACCATAAACCGCACCAAACACTCACACGTTGAGGATAGAAAGGCTTTTTAACAATAACTCTTGGGTTTTCCGAGCCCCAGATGCGACAATTTTGCTTGTTGACGAAGCCACCGAGATGGAAATGGGCCTCATCACTCAAGGTGATTTGTCGATGGAATTGCGGATCATTTTCATGCATTTCAACGACCCAATCAGCAAAGACACGAAGTTGTTGATGATCGGTCGGCTTGAGTTCTTGTGTTAACTGAACTTAAGACACAAATCTTTATGCAAAATACGGTGTAATGACGTTTGTGGAATGCCTAATTCTAAAGAACGAACCTGTGTTTTCTTCAACACTTTCGACCTCAGCAGCAATATTCTAGGCTGTTCTTGAGCGACGTGCACGGGTTTTATTCTTCATATCACTAACTTGTCCCAACAGCACTAATATTTTCACCAATTTCCTTATTGCGGTCCGACAAGGTGCTTCACGACGAAAAAAAATGTTCGAGTTTTACGAACCGTCTCTGCCAAATTTTCACCATTTTTATAGTGAATTTAAATAATTTCAATGCGTTCTTGAAGCGTGTACCGTTCCATTTTTATAAAGGGCGTAGTTTCTACTTGTCAAATGTCAAAAAATGACAGCTTCAAACGTAACATCTACCGAAACAGCGGGCTATTCAATTTCAATTCAAATTTCTGGACATACTGTATATAAGTATATAACATCCTAAAGTTTGTCGCAATTATTCACTAACACCCTGTATGCGTAAGTTCGTTGACTTTTCTTGAACGATTTCGTTCACCATATTCTCTGTCTCTCAATTCAACCGACCGTAATGATTATTGGAAATTGGATTACATTTTTATCTGTTGCCTCTCTCTGTGCCTCCTAATGAATATGGGGCCGGAAAACGGATAGAAGTAAATGCATTAAAGAGATGCCTTCAGCAAACTGGATTAGATAAGGGCTGGAAATGAAATTGGAAGGAAGAATATTGGCAAATAATTCGTAAATCCTCTTTTCCAATGGATATCTACAAGTTTACTGTCAGATATGAGATATACTGGGAATATTCTGTTCTTATCGTTATTGGAATTTTATAAATTCTTCTTCGGAATTTTCTCATGAAATGGAGCAAATTCTCCACTTACATCGATAGTACAATTTCTCGAATAGCAGCAGTGTAATCTTCAGGGAGATTAATGTTTTGTAGACTTTTATTACTTCACATCGTTTTAAGACGAATTTCAAGAATCTGAGAATTTTCAATTTCAATTTTCAACAAAAAATGTTCATGTGTTTAAAATATCGATTTTGTCAAATGCGTGGCTTTCTACGGATCAGAGGTTTTTCGTTTTATTAAATACCGGCTAGTTTAAAAACTGTGTTTGGATGCTCTTGGAAGGAAAATTCGATCTCGAGTATCAACTCTTGAAAATTTGCAGCAGCTCAATGATGCTCTAATTGATTCAAAAAAAATTAATGAGGACATGCCGAGACTAATTGAACCTGTTATCTGCGTCTGGGCGGAAAACGTGTTATATTTTCGACTTTGTATTCAGTTTGTTTTTATAGGGACAGAATTTTAGGTTGAATTGGTTGAAGTAATGTTGTAGCCCTAGCGAAATTTAATGGTTTACTTAATACCCTGTATCTTTAACAAAAATTGAGCTATTGTTATGAATGAAGAATTAAATTGTCAAGAGAAGATGTGTCTTGATAACGGAGAAAGGAATCACACGGTGAAACAAGTGGAACACACCAGAAGTGGTTCTAAAGTTAGGGTAAAAAAACAGATTTTGCTCCACCCTGCATAAAATGACGTACGCCGAGTTTTTTTCGATCGAATCGGACTTGAAATAACAATATACCTTGTTACCAATACCCATTCAAAGAGTGATGTTCTTTGAATATTTCGTTATAGGGAGAATTTACTTCATTTTAGAGGGTGTTTTTAACATGGAACTTGGATTCAAGGTGCAATGTCTTGGACGAAATTCATTATACAGGGTGTAACTAAATAAGTGTAAAATATTTAAGGAGGTGATTCCTTATCAAAAAAAGATAGGATCTTTCATATAAAGAAACTTCATGGGAGCATCCCTTGTTAAGATACAGCCCCTCAAAGGGAGTACATAAAATTTGTATAACAATTTTTTTCATAAGACTAAAAAAGTAATAATATTGGAATTAACCTGTCGTTTCCTACTAGCAAAAAGACACTTATTCAGTTATTTATTTGGTTTACCCCATGGTTGTAAGGGTGGGAAACGCAACCCCTACAGTTTATTTCCAATGTAACTTTTTGTCTTATTATTTGTTTACCATATAAAATTTTATTTCCGATAGCCTGTTTTATTCTAAACAAAAAATATCTCTTGAGTTTTTTGCCCAAAATAAACCAGTTCGCAGTAAAAAAGTATTTTACGAACAACTACAGAGATAGATCGTCATAAATGCGAAACTAATCTATCTAGTATTCTAGTAGGACACTTTTAGCGATAGTGTATCAGTTGCAGGAACGTCCATTAAAATTTAAAGGTCCATTAAACTCTTAATCCCCATTATTACAAGGAACTAATGGAGGATTAAGGGTTTAATGGACCTTTAAATTTTAATGGACGTTCCTGCAACTGAGCAAGTGACAATTAAATTGGTATAACGCTGTCAGTTTATGACGATCTATCTCTGTAATTGTTCGGTAAAATAATTGTTTACTGCGAACTGGTTTATTTTGGGTAAAACAAGAGAAATTTTTTGTTTAGAATGAAAGAGGCTATCAGAAATAAATTTTTAAATGGTAAACAAATAATAAGACAAAAAGTTACATTGGAGTAAACTTTAGGGGTTGCATTTTTCACCCTTACAACCATGGGGTAAACCAAATAAATAACTGGATAAGTGTCTTTTATCTAGTAGGAAACGTCAGGTTAATTTCAATATTGTAACTTTTTTGGTGCTTGTGAAAAAATTGTTATACAAATTTTATGTACTCCCTTTGAGGGGCTGTATCTTAACAAGGGATGCTCCAATGAAGTTTCTTTATATAAAAGATCCTATCTTTTTTTCGATGAGGAATCACCTCCTCAAATATTTTACACTCATTTAGTTACACCCTGTATAAAGAAATTCGTTATAGGGTAGTTCCACTGTATTTGGATTTTCTTCTCCCATTCGCTGCTACCAAATAATTACCACCATGTGTGCGAGCATTTCTTTGTCGTACTGGTACTTTTCTCTCTTGTAAAAAAATTTCACTTTCAAATTTGTTAACAATACGACGAATAGTGAGTCCATTAACTGAATAATGTCCATTAATTCTTCTTAAATTTCTTTTCAGAATTCACAATTGCACACTGATTTGCATAAAAAAATTCGACAATATCCAAACGTTGTTGAAACATCAACATGTATGTTTCCATAACAATAACAATTGGCATAACAATTGTAATTTCCATTACAACAATTTTAAAATATATCGATTAAAATATATTCTGGGAGGATTCTGCATTTCTAAAAAACCTTATAGGTTTTATCTACCAATTGTAAAATCTTCAGAATTGTGTGTTTTTTCATTTTCAGTCTAATTGACATTGAAAGTTGTCAACACATAGAGATGTTGATTTATTTGATTTTGAAATTGAAATGAAGTGCTCCTGCGAAAATCTTTGCACTTATTTGTCAGGAGCAAATTGGTCTTGAAAAATTGTTGTCTAACAGTGAAGCTGAAAAAGGAAATAAATGAAAAGGACAATGTAACGTTTCGGTGTCTATATCAGACACCTTCTTCAGACAAACTCGTAAAATCTTCAGAATTGTGCGTTTTTTCATTTGCTGTCTAATTGACTAATTCACATTGAAAGTTGTCAACACATAGAGATATTGATTTATTTGATTTTGAAATTTCCTGATGTCATTTCTTTCTTCAATAAATCAATCCAAATACGATCTATTCCTACAGAACAATTGGCCAAATTATCTACTTCATCTAACAAAATACATGTGGATTCCTTAATTTTCCTTTTATAATTATGAGGTTCCGTTATTAGGATCTTTGTGTTGTTCCAGTTCATCATATGATCTCCGCTATTTGAACATACATGATCAGCGATTTGCGATCTTGTTATGTCTCTATTTTTGATATTGTTCTTATGTTCCCGTTTTCTTATCTCTAAAGGTCTTGATGTCTCTCCTGAATAGGATTTTCCACATATACAGGGAATATTGTAAACACAATTTTTTTATTTTTGTCTCATTCATTGGTTTCGTTCTGGTTAGAATGGATCTCAAATCATTTTGTGTTTTGAAAACAGTTCTCATGTTGAATTTGGAACCAATTCTTCTTATTTTCTCTGAAAGGCCAGGAATATAAGGAATGACGTTTAACAAATTTGGTTGTTCTTGACGTTTTTCTGTTTGTACCTGATCATCATTAGAATTTTGACAAATAAGTGCAAAGATTCTCGCAGGAGCACTTCTTAATTAAAAATTTGTTATTATTTCTTTTCAGAGATTGGGAGTGAAACCTATAAAGTTTTTCAGAAATTTTGAAATATCCCTATAGGAAAACACTTCAAATCTTATGTTCAGAGAGTTCGATGAGATTGAAGATGTTTTGAAGCTGATTTCGCTCTCTCATCTTAGCACTATGGATTTTCCTTCAAAACCTAGTCCGGGCCTGCTTTTTCCCTATTCCATCTACCGTTTTTATCGAAATTATAAATGAGTTGGTTGCGGAACGTCTAATAATGAAACTTAAATAGATTTTCGTATCAGCTGTACCCAAACCTGGTCTGGCAGTAAAATTGAAAACCTTTTGCGGCTGAAATTGATGGATGGAAAAATTCCATTTGAGTAATGACTTTTTGATACATATATATGACTAAACCTGCATTAATCTCATGAACGGTGATAACCATCGTAATTTATATCGAATTCAGAGCTTATAACTTCTTCCATTAAATCA
This sequence comes from Propylea japonica, assembly GCA_013421045.1. Lineage (NCBI taxonomy): Eukaryota > Metazoa > Arthropoda > Insecta > Coleoptera > Coccinellidae > Propylea > Propylea japonica. The sequence goes on from CM024244.1 coordinate 19,184,008, forward strand.
GAATATTTTATATCATTATGATGTATCTGATTATTATAATGAATGACAATAATAATTCGTTATGAAAATTAACTGAGTGATATGAAGTAAATCAGTTTATTCGATTTGCATAATGTATGAGCGTAATGAATGTTTTACATTTAGATGATATAGAATCTTCATATTTGTGAACTAGTTTTTGGAATAATTATAATTATGTTGATTTATTATAATCATTGTTGAAAATAATTGTAAACCAGACACTTATTGCACCAAACTGCTTTGTCGTAATTCACATAAAAAGAAGAGGTGAAAAATTGTAAAAAAATATTTCCCAAGACTCCAAGAGAAATAAGAAATTTCACAGTTCGGAAATACATACAGGGTGTCCCGGAAAATGTGGGAAATCTCTCGGATTCAGATAGAACATAAAAAATAAGATGACAAGTTCCCATCATTTTTTTCCTAGCTACCCTCCCTACGAAGATGCGACCTCCTAAATGACGCCACTGGAAATTCATTTTAGTGTAATAAATTTCAATTATGTACTTACTTTTTTCATTATTTTTTTTTCGAAAACGGTTCATTTCATCGACACTGAACAAGAGTACCTTTTCTTTAGCTTAATGTTCAAGGTATTCAAATTTTTTTTTAGCACCTTATCATACAGGGTGTTGAAAATGTAAGCTTTAAAATGTACAACCCAGTCCGCCCCTGGTAAACTGAACAAGCTTATTGAAATTTGAGTGCGGTGATTTAAGAGATCCTTAATACTATTAATCATATCAAATTTTCATCAAATTATATCGAGTAGTTTGAAACTTATTCCACTAAAATGGATTTCCAGTGGCGTCACTTAGGGGATCGTAACTTCGTAGGGAGGGTCGCTAGGAAAAAAAATTATGGGAACTTGTCATCTTCATTTTTTATGTTCTATCTGAATCCGAGAGATTTCCCACATTTTTCTGGACACCCTGTATAGCAAAATGTAATTGACAATAATTGCAAAGTAGTTTGATGGAATAGGTGGTATTCTGGTGGTCTGAATGTAACCGATATTCAGTTTTACCTGGGTATAAATTTTAATATTTGATTATTTGAGCCATTATGAAATATACGTATGGTTCAACCTGCTCATGTGCTATACAGTGTGTTCCATTTCATTCGAGCCATCCCGTATATTTCTGATCCCATAGTGATTGGAAAAATGGAATAATGATACTTCATTTGAATGCCTTGGAACAACCTTTTTTACAACGGTGTATGGAAAACGTAATTTTGATGAGCCACCTTGAATTTTGGCTATCTTAAAAGAATTAATTTCATTTTTTCTCAAGTTATAAGGAAATTATCTCAAACAATGAATGAAAAATCAAGACATTTTCTTGGTTTGCCTTCATTTTTTGTTCTTAGAAGGTGTTCATCTGGTTATAATGCGTTTCTTCGATAATTTATTATAAATCAATACTACTTTTCTGATTTGTTTGAAATTTTAAAAATAATTATGGTGTACACATTGCAAAGACGCATGTATCAACAAAATCAATATTCAATTTTTTTTAATAACCAAAATATCCAGGGTGGCTCATTTGATCTAAAAAATTGTTTTATTGGAGAGAACAGATCTTCAAAATTACGTTTATCATATACCGTTGTAAAGAAGCTTCCAAGGCCTTTCAAATAGAGTATCACTTGACGCGTCGAACCCCCTATTCAATTTTGAAGGATTCAAACTCCTTCAAACCTCAAATATACGTCAAAAGATGCCCCCCAAAGAAAATCATTGTTGACTGAAATTTATGTGGAAAAAAATCATATTCATTTATAGCGTAAATTCTTCACCATTCTTCACCAAAATTTAATGAATATTTTATAGTGATTTACTATTTACCCAGGTCCCAGACACTCTGTATATTGGTTACATATTGGCCTGTCCGCTTCACAAAAACTGAATTTATTGCGAAGCATTTTATACTAAAATGAAAATTTATTATACACATAATGATTGAATGTAGAAATTATTGGTTACATGCATTTCAATAGTTTTTACATTGAAATATTTACATCACCTTTATAGTCAATTCCTTATAATGCATAGTGATACTTTAGAGTCAATTGTACACTAGATGATAGTTTTAGGATATTTTTTTGGATGCTTATGAAAAATCATTGCTCTTCACAATTGTATTGCTGATACTTTTACCGAACTGTACTTACAGATATCTCATTGTACATATCTTCAAATTGCCACAAATCTTGATTTATGGAAATAGTCCATGGGCCAGTGCCTGTTTTCATAATGATTACTAACAATATGAATATTTGTGAGTAGATTCATTTTGACGAGACGTCCAACTTTTTCCTCTACGAAAATTCTCGATAATGAGGGCTAATACATTATGGAGGCGTCAAAAGTGTTGAATGGGTGAATGTTCAAATTTTATTACTAACAGCTACTTTATAAATTAAATCTTCAAATAATTTTATTAAAAATTGAAAACAATAATTGTCCTACCAAAATGATGATTCTATCAAAGTGTCCCCCACTCCCAACATATAACAACAACTAGGTCTAAAAAAATTATTAATAACCAGCTGATTTTTTCACTGTTGCTTAGCAAATATTTCCTTTATGAACTGGTCACATTGTCCTACAAATTGAGTGGTACGTTTTTCAAGTCCTACGCTCGGAAATTGTAAATTGTTTGTAATCATTTTGAATTGTGGGTTCTGTGGTACAATTTCTGAGGCAGGACTGGAAAAACGAACCACTCAATTTGTAGGACAATGTGACCAGTTCATAAAGGCTAAGCAACAGTGAAAAAATCAGCCGGTTAGTAATAATTTTTTTAGACCTAGTTGTTGATATATGTTGGGAGTGGGGGACACTTTGATAGAATCATCATTTTTGTAGGACAATTATTGTTTTCAATTTGTAATAAAATTGTTTCAAGATTTAATTTATAAAGTAGCTGTTAGTAATAAAATTTGAACATTCACCCATTTAACACTTTTGACGCCTCCATACTGTATTAGCCCTCACTATCGAGAATTTTTGTAGAGGAAAAAGTTGGGCGTCTCGTCAAATTGAAGCTACTCACAAATATTCAGATTGTTAGTAATCATTATGAAAAACAGGCGCTGGCCCATGGACTAAAACCTTTAGGAATTTATGATAAGAATCCAACATATTCATGATATTTCTCGAATAATTTAGAAATCATTCATATCTGAATAACAGAATATTATTCTTCTCGAACTCATATCAAAAATCTGCTCAAATTTACTGATGAAATACACTGACTAATCAGAGAATATCAGAATTCTTGCAAATAAAGTTGGCAGAAATACATAGTTTATAATAAAAAACAATTTTGAATTGTACAATATAATAATAGATGTACTTCAATAGTGTACTCTATTGATATTATGTTATTTGTCACATTTTAACTACTGTTTACTGATAGCTGAATATCTCAACGATAATTCCCTGACAATATGAAACGATATGACAATATTGACCGATTTGACAATATTATAACGATAGTAATTTTCGAATGACTTGTTCAAATTATTTAGGTGCTACCTAGAAGCTTTAGTATTATAATTAGCATGGATAATCAATGATTCGTACCAAATTAGAATTAGAAAAAAGCGATGTCTGACGATGTTGTATTCTCGATATCTTTATGGCGATATCAACCAAATTCAAAAATTATCTGATTATGAAATTTGTATAATTTTGTTTATTCGATGAAAACTATGCAATGTGGAGTTTAAATGAAGTAGTTGTTATCGAAAATTAACTTTATCGAGGGAGATATACACATATTAAAAAATAATAATATATTCGAATACATTCAAATTTATTGTTCACATTGTTCCATTTGAAATATTGATTATTCATTTAATGGAGTCATTTATTCATGTCTATTTCGACTTCTGCTCTGAAAATTGGAAAATTGTGAATTATGCTCAATATATTCATTCACGAATTTCTAGAATTTGGGGCCAAAATCTGAATATCATTCGAAAAAAATAAACCTGTTTCATTGTGCTGTGTGTATATTCATTCAAAATTCGGTTGAAATCGCCATACAGAAAAAAATCTATAAGCTCAAATTCACTAGCCTGATAACAAGACAATATTGTAAATAAGAGAATCTAAGTAAGTATATGAATTATTGCATTATCAAAAGAACTATCTTAATGATGTTTTATCCGCCTAATTTCAGAGCTGCATTTGAAGTAATTTCTTTTATTCAGCAATTCATTTCCTCTATACAGGTTGAAGCAGATATTCACCGAATTTTGAAACAACAATTTGTACAAGAACTACTATTGTTCTACATACAGGTGTTCCAGAATTTTCATCCAAGCTATTCATTGAGAAATTATTCATTTTTTTATGAATGCTGTGTTTCTTCTGGTGACCACAAAAAATAACAGCTGACTTAAACTTCAAAATGAGTTAATACAATATTTTCGTCGTAAAATTTTTTATAAAAACAAAAAAACCGCTTCATATCACAAGACACGATTTCCATACAAAATTACTCCATGACAATTTTAGAAATTTTTCCGGGAAATAAAAAGATTTTAATTCTCTTGACAACTGTGCAATGAACGATGAAAATCTATGGATCAAATTTGTTCAGGAATGAACGAGAATTGATTTTTCTCCAGAAATATTCAACGCAAAACCCACATAGACCTAACTGGTGAAAAAATTTAATAGTTTACATAAGAATATTAAAAACCTTGAGATGAAACCGTGAACCAATTTTAATAAAAATATGCAATAGCATGATAGTAATTCTTAGAAAGATTATTTTCTGGAAACTTTACTATCCTGTAATAGTATCTCAAAAGTTGCATTTGCAGGTGCATTTGCCACATACATGATTTTCCTTTTAAGTTGGCCTATCAGACGTTTTTGAAGAACTAGTGAATATTTCGTTCTGAAATTTTACGTGAAGCCTTGAGGATGAAGGAACTCTTCACCTAAAATATTTTTAAGTCGACAGTGTTGCCACGTCTATCTCAAACGCATATCTACTTTCTTATTTCAAATGGAACTACCAATATTTCTATTCATGTATCGATATAAGCTACTAAAAAAAGTTTCTTTGCCAAGCACTGTTGCCAAGTTATGCACACATTTCTGAAATTTTTAACGTCTGCATTGCAAGTTTGGAAATGCCATATCTCGACTGTTTTCTATGCGAACGGAACCAAACTCAGCAGTCTCATAGTAGAGAATTCATGCATTCATGTTATATTCAGTATTTTGATACATCTTGAGGTTGTCATTTGAAAATCTCGAAATATTTCAATTTTGAGATCCACATTTTCGGAGCAGAATCTTCGAAGAACCTTACGGTGTATCAGAATACTAAATGTACCACATGAATGCATGTATTCTTTAGCCCCATTTCGCACCAAGCCAGTCCAGTCCAGTCGAGTCAAGTCACTTCAGGATTGGAACTATTAACTTCGTTTAAAATCGTTTAAAACAAATGGAATGTGAAATCTAGTTTCACACTAGGGCCTAGTATGAAACTAGATTTCACATTCCATTTGTTTTAAACGAGTTAATAGTTCCAATCCTGAAGTGACTTGACTCGACTGGACTGGACTGGCTTGGTGCGAAATGGGGCTTACTATGAAACTGCTGAGTTTGGTTCCGTTCGCTTAGAAAATAATCGAGCTATTGCATTTCCAAACTGGCAATGCAGATGTAAAAAATTTTAAGAATTTGTGCATAACTTGGCAACAGTGGATGGTAGAGAAATTTTTTTCAGTATGTTATACTGAGAATTTGGTATTGAATCGATACATAAAAGAAAATATATGTAGTTCCATTTGAAATAAGAAAGTGGATATGTGTTTGAGATAGACGTGGCAACACTGTCGACTTGAAAATATTTTAGGCGAAGAGTTCCTTCATCCTCAAGGCTCCACCTAAAATTTCAGAACGAAATATCCACTAGTTCTCCAAAAACGTCTAATAGGCCAACTTAAAAGGAAAACCCTGTATGTTCAAATGAAGTTTTTTTTTCAAAATGGCATTTAGGAACATCTGTATCTTCGGAAGCTTGCCCCCTTTTCTGGTTTTGTTTCAGATGCAGCTCTGATCACAAATTAGGTTTCGTTTGGTACTTCGAGTCTTTATAGCTGTCATAGCTGGTCTATGACTCCATGTGATGTCTTATGAAAAAAAAACATGTATGTATATGTGTTGATAGTTTGAGCTTTGACAATAATTTTGAGATGCTCCTTTTTATATTAGCTCACTTTTTACTAGAGAAAGTTTATAAATAATAAATATCAAATTACATTGCATTGCTGTTCAATTTTTTCCACACCCTTTCTCCTAGGTAACTGGTAAGTACTAACTATATTAGGTGAAGAATGTATGACTGTACGTTCATTTCATTACATTGATTATTATTTTTGATATGACGAAATTATACCAGAAAGTGCAAAGGCAATATCGTTTGGGAAAGTGAGAGAGTGCAACTTTTCGCTCTAGGTAGGAAAATAACTAAGTACTTCCTGGATCCTTTTAGCTTTAAAAGTTTCCTTCTTAAAATTGCTTCAATATCACAGGAAGAAAAGCCCTGGGCAGGTGATTTTGGGCGCTCGTTCATTGGTGGAGCAATATTGCTATTATCTCGAAATTTTTTATAGGACTTGAGATTCATGCTAAGTAGCACGATCGGAATTATATTCGGGAAATTATTCAAAATAACTAGAATAAGCCCTGAGCAGGAGCTTTTGAGCGCTCGTTCATTGTTGAAGCAATCAGACTATAACCTCAAATTTTTATATGGGACTTGAGTTTGAATCAAACTATATAAATGCAGAATCTCAGCACCATCGGAATAAGATTCTGAAAATTATTCAAAAAATGAAATATGTATAAAATAAATAACTAAAAAAAAATTTCTATGGTTCTGATAATGCGATCCTCTTGAAATCTCGCATGAACATTCAGTATATCAGTCTTGATTCACAAAATAAATTTCACTCGAATCAGATATCCTGTTATGGAAATATAGAGATTCTTCTTTTCAATATTCCAATTGAATTTTCTATGGTTCTGTTAACACTATGGCCACAAAATTTTGCATGAACATTCAGTATATCAATCTTCATTCACGAAATAAATTTCACTAGAATCGCATATCTTTTTGGAAATATGAAGTTTCTTCTTTTCAATATTTCAATTGAATTTTCTATGGCTCGGTGTACACTATGGCCACGAACTTTTTCATGAAGCTTATTATGAGCATCATGTGATCCCAACATTTCATTTCGATTTGTTTCGTTTTGTCTGAGATGTTGAGGAACAGAATTTTAAATAGAAATATTTTATGGAACACCTTGTGTGATATGGCTGTTTAACGGCGGTATCTGGGAAGCAGACTCACCCTGAAAATTGCAAGTCTCTAGGACGATCCGTTCGAAAATTATCGTATTTACGGCCGGCCGGACGGCCCCACGGACAGAATTGAATTTAACCATTTTACGTCATCAGGGAGTCGAACCCTATTGTTCGAGACCATGTCGGCTCAATAGTCGAAAAGCTACATAAATCTGGGACAGGTGTCTCCCACTTTATTGACTCTATTATTTTGCAAATGAAGCAAGGAAGTAATGATATGCTATTGAGATCTCAAGTACCTACTACTGATACCATCTTCGAACTTGTTTTCCTAATGATATCAGTTGTTTATGAGGACACCTTTATTATATCTAAATATTCTAAATGAATACAAATCGAATTAGATCGTTAAAAATAACAGGTTTTCTTTGTTATCGAGAACATGGTTGATTCAACGATGAAAGAACGGATTCAGTTTTATCAAAACATGGTTTATCGACTAACTTTCAATGAATTTTATCATAGATGCAGGCATTGTTTTATCTAATTGCAGAGCTGAATCTATATCGAAGATTGTTGCCGCAATACTTATGAGTATTATTTTCTTTTATGATTTTATATTGATAATCTTTCCCACAAGTAGGATAGGTATAGTAGTGATTTTGAATATTGAAAATAATACTCATAGCCCTTTCACGAAAGGTTGAGCGCATAGTAGGCTTTCTTTTTTTATCTGAAGTTGGCAGTATTTGCTGTCATAACATAAAATAAAGTCAACGTTGCCGAATGTACCCTGCCTCATCCGACAAGCTTGCGAGTTGTCAGACAACTCTATGCAATATTGACAACATTGCGTATCAATCTGACAAGAAAATAAAGAACATAACCTAAAATTTTATTATACACAGTGGAATATGCCAAATTTCGATGGCCCACCGACGGCTCAAGGCTCAACCTTTCGTGAATATAGATCATATGTAACCAAGGACGATGAGTTACAGATGTCTCAGACAGAGACGGGTCCCCTCAATGTTGAACAGATGATTCAGAATTTTCAAAGCAGTTGGTAAATTTTCGAAACAGTTAGAAAAATAATTGTCAAAGCAGTTGGAAAAATATCAAAACAGTTTGAAAATTTTCAATGGAGTTGATACAGGGATGAACCTAATGTTGATCAGAGTCGGTAATTTTTCCAAGCAGTTGGTAAACTTTCGAAGCAATTGGAAAATTTTCGAAACACCGATTTCGGCGATTTCCAATAGGCTAAGTCCGGTTCTGTTCGCATAGAAGTCACATGATCAACAATATGGAGAGCCAGAGACAGTGGGACCACGACATCCAATCACAAACCGACAAATAAATGTATAGAGATAAGTAATTTCTGTTTGTATTCTTATCGTAGAACCACAATATTATGACGAATAATTAATCGAAGGGGAACTGACCAGATACCAGTGAAATTCTTAAATAATACTCTCGTTACATCGCAGGATTATTATTGAATTGTGTACTGTGAATGAGTGAAACATCAAAAATGGAAAGTCTACCAGTAACTCTAATCGTCAAAGCTCCTAATCAACAAATTGAAGATCAAACAGTGAAGTGCGAACTGTCATGGACAATAAATAAATTGAAACAACATCTTTCGGAGGTCTATCCAAGTAAACCTGTAAGTTTCTCGACATTCTCTATCAAATATAAACAATAACGATGGATGTCTAGCTCTAATGGAAGGTTAATATTGTACAAATGATGATTCCAAACGAATCCAAAGTTCAGTTCTACGTATTTGCCAATGTAGTTCCTAATTTCGTTTGAAAATTTGTGTTCACATTGGGTTGATGCAGTAAATTTAGAGCTGTCAAATTTCTTTCCTATCTGAACTTTCTTATTTTGTTTATTACTTCCTCTAATGTTTATAATTGCGTACTTGAGCTGTCAATTCATGGTAGATTATATCACCCGAATAAAACCGTTTTAGATACGTATTTCATTGGGAATGCATTGTTCTTATTTTCATCTTGTTTTCAGCCGAAGAATGAGCAAAAACTTATATATTCTGGTCAATTACTAAGTGATTCTCTGATACTAAAAGATGTCCTAAGGCAATACGAAGGACAAGAAACACACACTGTCCATTTAGTTTGCACTCCTAAACAGGAACCTGTACCACCAAAGAGAAACATGTCGACCCCAGCACCAAGCAATCCTCCGCAAGTCAATAGGACTACTAGTACCTCTGACAGTAGGCCAAATATCCAAAATTTCGGAAATATGGGTGTACCATGGATACCCGAAGGTGTACAGATAGATCCCAACTATGCCGCTCATATGGTAGCAATGCAGCATGCCTATTTTCAATACATAAACCAGTATATGCAACTGTGAGTATTTATTCCATCAAAATATTACTTTGTATATAGTTTTTTTGAGCACTTGTACTTAAACGAGTGCTAAATCGTTTTGCCCAAATGTCTGTAGTTTTCTAATTTTGAGCCGAAAATGGTCTCAAACGATAGGATTCGACTCCCTGATGACAAATTCGTGGTCAAATTTAATTCTGTCCGTGGCACAATAACATTTTCAGGGCGAGTTCGGTTCCCAAATGCCTCAGTTAAGTTCGTTAACCAGCCAAATCGTACAGGGTGTTCAATAAAGTATGACCTTTCATAATTTTTGTTCCTCAATATCTCAGACAAAACGGACCCAATTGAAATGAAATTTTGCATCCAAATGAAAGATGCTCTTAGTAAGCCTCATGCATCCCGACAGAGACCTATGGTCTTCATCAAACAGGCTTCTTAGTCCAGAAGGTCCCACCTGGTTCACTGATGGCTCTGTCACAGCAACAGGGTCTGGGGCCGGAATCGTGGGTCCTCACTTTAATCAGGCTATCCCTCTGGGGAAGGACTGTTCCATTGTGCAGGCTGAGCTATTTGCGGTTCTTGCATGCGCACTGGAAAACATTCGCAGGGGATACTCTGGCCAGCACATTTATATATGTTGCGACAGCCAGGGAACTCTGAAATCTCTATCTGATGTTAGAGTTGACTCTCTTCTGGTAGAAGAATGCAGGAAAGCTCTGCGTGGGCTGGGCTCTGATAACTTTTTGAAAGTGGTCTGGTGTCCGGCTCATGCGGATATACCTGGTAACGTCAAGGCAGATGAACTGGCTAGGCGGGGAGCCGGATTAGCATTTGTTGGTCCGGAGCCTTCGCTGCCAATCTGTCGCACATCTGTCAGAAGTTTCTTCAGAACTGGCTGAACAGGGAATTTTCCTCGGAATGGAGCGCAGGGGTGGGCCTGAGGTGGTCGAGGATTCTCATTGAGAGACCGTCCTCGCGATCTGAGGTCAATAGGCTTCTGCTGCTGGAGAGGAAACAACTCAGTCTGGTGACTGGTGCATTGACTGGTCACCTGTTTAACAAGCATTTGAAGAGAATGGGATTGACGAGCTGCTCCCTATGCCGGTGGTGCAGGAGTACTGATGAAACGGTTGAGCATATTTTGTTCAACTGTGAAAACCTTACTGAGTTAAGGTCAACACACCTAGGAAATCCAACACCTTCTATTCCTATGGTGAGAGGGACCACTCCTGGCAGGCTCGCGACATTTCTGTCTTCGTGTCTGAGGAGCTGAGTCTCTGTAGAATGATGCGGGTGAACAATGGGCCACTAGGCCTCAGTTCGGCCGGTAAGGCACCGCACAGAGAAGAAGAAGAAGAAGCCTCATGCAAAATTTTGTGACTATAGTCCTTGTTTATGTAACTCTAGTTGTCCAATGAAGTGTAGTTCGGGGAGTTAGCTCACAGAGGGAGTTTTGGTCAACTTCACTATTTGCTGTTATATATCCCCATCTTCGTCTACACTATTTAGCAACATTTGACTTAATTTGCGCGCAATGAATTCGTAGTAAAATTCAAATTGAATGTATGAATGGGCACATCTAAACCAAAGCTCCCTCTGTGAGCTAACTCCCCGAACTACACTTCATTGGACAACTAGAGTTACATAAACAAGGCTATAGTGTAAACAGAACCATAGAAAATTCAAATATTGAAAAGAATATTCTTTATTTTTCCATAACAAGATATCCGATTCGAGTGAAACTTATTTTGTGAGTGAAGATGGATGTATTTTTCAACATTCAAATAAAGACGCTATTATTATTAAGATTAATATACTGAAAGTTCATGCGAAATTTCAAGGAGATCGCATTATCTGAACCATAAAAAATTCATTTGGAATATTTGAAAGAAGAATCTTTCTACATATTTCCATAACAAGATATCCGATTTGTGTGCTTTTTATTTTGTATATGAAGATTGATATACTGAATGTTAATGCAAAATTTCAACAGGATCGTATCATCAAAACCATAGAATTCAATATTTTCAATTGTCAAGCTCTCACATATTTGAGTTTTAGAAGAATTTCCAGAATATTTTTCTTATCGTGTTGAGATTTTGCATTTATATATTAAGTATTAATCTCAAGTCTTATACAAAATTTTGAGGTAATAGCATTATTGCTCCACAAATAAATGAGCGCTCAAGAGGACCTACTCAGATCTTTCTTAAAAAATATCTTTTCTTTTTCTGGTAAATTTAACAGTTTCTTTAGTATGAAATACATTATTTTGAAAACAGGTTTTTTTAAATTTTCTATTCTAAGGATTCCAACGCCTTTGTATCATTTTGAGCTGCTAAAGATGAAATTTTCACCCGAATACTCATTTAGAAATTTTCTTCATTTTTCTATAACTAAAGAACAATTTGACCGATTTTACTAATAAACAAACTTATCCAAGATATTCCAACCACTCATGCAAGAAAGCGTGAGTGAAGTTTACTATAGTCCGTTAACGAAAGATTAAGCCGTTGGTTGGCCATGGAAATTTGCTATATTCCACTGTGTATCCTTGAATTTTAGGTTATGTTGTTTATTTTCTTGTTAGATTGATACGCAATGTTGTGAATATTGCATAGAGTTCTCTGATATCTCGCAAGCTCTTCGAACAGGGTCGGTTACATTTGGCAACGTTGACTTTATTTTACGTTATAACAGCGAATACTGCCAACTAAAGATAAATAAACAAACGCCTACTAGAGTCCGTTCACGAAAGTTTGAGCGCATAGTAGGCGTTTGATTATTTATCATAACGTAAAATAAAGTCAACGTTGCCGAATGTACACGGCCTCGTCCGACGAGGTTGCTAGTTAACAGAGAACTCTTTGCAATATTGACAACATTGCGTATCAATCTGACCAGAAAATAAACAACTTAACCTGAAAATTTAATATACACAGTAGGGGCGTTCGGCATCGACATCGGACGTGTCGGATCGATCTAAACCGTTCGTTTATTACATCCGGATTGGGGGGAATACACATCTGTACCGTTCGTCATAAAAATCTGAGCAATCGGACGTCGATCTTTCGCTCGGTCTATTTCGACGGAGCAAAGCGATTATGTTTATGTTTTTATATATTTTTTGTTTTATGTTGAGTTTCCCGATCCGACAACCGATAGATTGAAAAATTCTAACAGTTTTATTCTTCTGTTTTCATTTATTCATTAAAAACTCAATTAATTCATTAAAATTTTTCAATATAGCTATCGTAGTTATAAATGGGCAGGAGGAGATATTGCTTTCCCGTTTCTTTTCGTGTAATTAATCAATTAATTGATCAGGATCTTTCGGTACATATCGGTTATTATATGTTCTGTGGGTACAACTATCGCCGTATTGAACGACCAGAAGGGGATATTGCATTACTCGTTTCTTTTGCATTCAGTGCCTTTGCACCTAATTATTTAATTGAGATTTATGGAAGAACTACTAAAGGGTGAAAGTATCGTTAAAAGATGAGCATATTTCCCAAAATAGTGATCTTTGAAATCTCATAATCTATAAAAGTAGATCAGAGCAGTATGTTCTGTGGCAGATGCTCTGTACCGTTCGTTTATTCCCAGATATTTCAGATTTATCTGTACGATCTGTGGTCACGTGACTAAAAAATCCGTCCGCTCGCGGAGGTCAATGCCGAACGCCCCTATTGGAATATGCCAAATTGTCATGGCCAACCGACGGCTCAACCTTTCGTGAACGGACTATATGCGCTCAAACTTTCGTGAACGGACTATAGCTCTAAAATAGACAGCCATTATTTGAATTGACTTTATTTGACAACAATTTAAATTGTTTTCAGTGCTGCCAACTCTTACGGCGCCTCCCAGTTATACCAAACGAATGTAGCAACACCACACATTCCAAACTACGAAGTACCCCCAGTAGCTCAGCAGGTTAACCAACAGAATAACGAGAACGAACCACAACCAGCTCCTGCGCAGGAACCGCAAAGAGATTTAGAAAACAACGAAAGGGATTGGTTAGATAATTTTTATGCGATAAGCAGGCTGCTAGTCCTCTTCAGCGTTGTATATTTCTACTCTAGCTTTTTGAGGTTCTTCCTAGTTCTTCTTCTGGGATCCATTATGTATCTGTACCAAGTAGGCCTTTTCAGGAATGTGAATATAATAACAACAATAACAATACGGTACCTGGGGACCCCGGAGCGCCTCAGGAGGAACAGGCTCCTTCAAGATTCACTCTAGTATGGACATTTTTTACAACATTTTTGCTTCTTTGTTACCGGAAGTACCGAACGCTGTATGAAACTTTGGCCAGATGGAAAAGTTTATTTATTTCAATATAGTATTATTTGGAATGAGTAAATGATTGATTTGTGAGAATCTCTGAATGCCTATAAATGCTGTAGTGAATTTTTCAGTCATTATACAGGTTTTTGTTCGTAGACGAATACAGAAATAGCAATGATGAAAATTCATTGAAATCATTTGCGTTATCGTTGATATTGTTGGTTTTCGAAGTGAAACATTAGATATAAATTGGTGATTTCCATGTGAGTATTGTTCCTTATAGTTTGTTAGGATTGCTTGAAGGAACGTCCAAAATGTTGAACATTTTTTGTTGATAGCATGGTTCGATACGGAATGATGGTGCAGGAGTGATGAATAACCTTTTAAATTTGTTTTCATAATAATATATTAGATTTGTCCCGCTTTCAGAATAGGATTTCTCAATCATTTTTATCATATCAGGCCTAAAGTGATCCATTTTTTGTGTTGATAGAAGATTTGCTTAAATAATCAAAATGTAGACCAATCCTTTTTTAAATGACAGTTATCCACATCACAAATTCATATAGACCAGGTCAAATCTTTTTAAAATGGTGATAAGTGAAAAAAAATTATAGTAAAATGAAACCCATTGTAAAAGGCAGAAAATAACAAAATAGAAGGAAGAAAATTTACTGGTAATCTAAGATCGGATATAGTAGCAGGTGTTTGTTTTTTTATTTTTTTTATTTCAAGGAAATGGTTTTATGGACTTTGGGGAAAACTTACCAAACATACTGTAATTTTTTCATTCCAAATATTCATTTCTATAATGTTAACTTAAAAATGAATAACCATCATAATTTTTTTTCTTAAGTAATCGACCCTGGTCTGATACTTAAAAGTTCATGAGTGAATTCAATTTGAAGTAAACTATTCATGAAGACTCATTTGATCCTTCAGATGTGATAACTCGTTACTATAACGGGGCTCGTATTCAAAAACGAGGCATCACAACTCAACCTTATTTTTGTACATATTCCACAGCCCAGTGATGAGTACACTCCGCAAAATTACACAATCTGAAGAGAAATTCCAGAAATTTAACATTTTGTATATTATATATATAAAAAACTGTACATATAAAAAATTGTATACCAATGAAAGCATCCTTTGATTTGACGGTAGATGCTTTTATAATGAATTAACTAGAATCAGTTGAAATAAAGTAATTATTCGTTATTAATTTTTGTAAAAACCTTTTATTCATGTATATCTATCATTAGTGTAATTGTTGGTTTTCTTGTATGATTATTATTTGTTGCTCCTAATATTATGATGAGGACATTTAATCAATAAACTTGTTTAAATATAATCATATTGTTTCATTTTGTGTAAAATAACATATTATGAACACTAGGTTCAGTATTTCCACCAAATAAATGTCAGAATGACGAGTCACACATTCCAAACTATGAAGTCCCCCCTGTAGCTTAGCAGGTTAACAAACAGAATAACGAGAATGAACCACAACCAGCTCCTGCGCAGGAACCGCAAAGAGATTTAGAAAACAACGAAAGAGATTGGTTAGATAATTTTTATGCGTTGTGTATTTCTACTCTAGCTTTTTGAGATTCTTCCTAGTTCTTCTTCTGGGATCCATTATGTATCTGTACCAAGTAGGCCTTTTCAGGAATGTGAATAATAATAATAACAATACGGTACCTGGGGATCCTGGAGCGCCTCAGGAGGAACAGGCTCCTTCACGATTTACTCTAGTATGGACATTTTTTACAACATTTTTTGCTTCTTTGTTACCGGAAGTACCGAACGCTGTATGAAACTTTGGCCAGATGGAAAAGTTTATTTATTTCAATATAGTATTATTTGGAATGAGTAAATGATTGATTTGTGAGAATCTCTGAATGCCTATAAATGCTGTAGTGAATTTTTCAGTCATTATACAGGTTTTTGTTCGTAGACGAATACAGAAATAGCAATGATGAAAATTCATTAAAATCATTTGCGTTATTGTTGATATTGTTGGTTTTGAAGTGAAACGTTAGATATAAATTGGTGATTTCCATGTGGAGTATTGTTCCTTATAGTTTGTTAGGATTGCTTGAAGGAACGTCTAAATGTTGAACATTTTTTTGTTGATAGCATGGTTCGATACGGAATGATGGTGCAGGAGTGATGAATAACTTTTTAAATTTGTTTTC
Organism: Propylea japonica; assembly: GCA_013421045.1. Lineage (NCBI taxonomy): Eukaryota > Metazoa > Arthropoda > Insecta > Coleoptera > Coccinellidae > Propylea > Propylea japonica. The sequence continues at coordinate 19,200,240 of CM024244.1, forward strand.
ATAATAGTATACTAGATTTGTCCCGCTTTCAGAATAAGATTTCTCAATCATTTTTTATCATATCAGGCCTAAAGTGATCCATTTTTTATGTTGATAGAAGATTTGCTTGAATAATCAAAATGTACTTTTTTTAAACGACAGTTATCCACATCATATAGACCAGGTCAAAATCCTTTTAATGGTGATAAGTGAAAAAAATTATAGTAAAACGAAACCCATTGGAAAAGGCAGAAAATAACAAAAATGGAAGAAAAAATTTACTTGCGATCTAAGATCGGAAATAGTAGCAGGTGTTTGTTTTTTTATTTTTTTTTCAAGGAAATCAGTTTTATAGACTTTGGAGAAAACTTACCTTTGAAGTCCCAAACATAGTGTAATTTTTTTATTCAAAATATTCATTTCTAAATGTTTATCAACTTAAAAACGAATAACCATCATAATTTTTTTCCTTAAGTAATCGACCCTGGTCTAATACTTAAAAGTTCATGAGTGAATTCAATCGAAGTAAACTTCATTGAAGACTCATTTGATCCGTTAGATGTGATAACTCGTTACTATAACAGGGCTCGTATTTAGAAACGAGGCATCAAAACTCAACCTTATTTTTGTACATATTCCACAAGCCCAGTGATGAGTACACTCCACAAAATTATACAATTCTGAAGAGAAATTCCAGAAATTTAACATTTTGTATATTATATATAAAAAACTGTACATATAAAAAATTGTATACCAATGAAGCATCTTTTGATTTGACGGTAGATGCTTTTATAATGAATTAACTAGAATCAGTTGAAATAAAGTAATTATTCGTTGTTAATTTTTGTAAAACCTTTTATTCATGTATATCTATCATTAGTGTAATTGTTGGTTTTCTTGTATGATTATTTGTTGCTCCTAATATTATGAATGAGGACATTAATCAATAAACTTGTTTAACTATAGTCATATGGGTTCATTTGTGTAAAATATCATATTATGAACACTTGTTCAGTATTTCCACCAAAAAATGTCAGAATGACGAGTCATGATTCGTTTACAAAGTGATAGTGACGAGAAAAGATTTGGAGAGAAGGCAGATAAGTCGCTTTATCCATCTTTATCTTACGTAGAAACATTGAAACAATCATTGTTCCACTTCGCAACAAATTCGGGGATAATTCATCTACATAAGGATTCTAAGGCCTCCTTCATAATGGAGCGGTGAGCAAAGCAGTGAGGAGATCTCTCTCATATAAAAGAGTTGGCTGTTCATAGTAGAGCGAGGTTCTCACAAAATGTCTTCGAAAATAAATATGAGGTATCTTCAACAGAAAATTTGGTATTTGATGAAAAAACAGAAAATTAGTTGAACTAGAAACTGGAATGGGGAATTTCACCTCCTTTTGGGAATAACAATAGTTATTTTTCTACAAGCGTGCACTTCATTCATCTTTTCCCGCACGTATTTCAATTCGTAAAGAGTCACATTACCAATAGTGTGGGAAAAACCCCTGCTATTCATTACCGCACGCAAATGCGTGTGGTAATGGATTAGCAAGGGTTTTTCTCGCACGCTTTTTCTAAAGAATAAACTGAATAATGATATATCTCTATGCCACCGACGACGTACTATGGAAACGGCATGTAAATAAGACTTGTCAGAGACTTTTGTCATTCATGTGTATTTAGAATGATCAATTCACATTTGATCTGTGTGTTGAAATCGATCTCGTATAAGCGCTTGTAGAAAAATATTGTTCCTAACTCGTGCGGAAAGTGTTTTTCCCGCACTCAACTGCTTACCCAAACTCCGCTTCGCGTTGGGTAACGGCAGTTTCGTGCGGGAAAATATCACTTGCACTTGCAATCGCACTTGTTAGAAATAGTTATTTTCCTAACAAGTGCGGAAAGTGAGTTTGGGTAAGCAGTTGAGTGCGGGAAAAACACTTTCCGCACGAGTTAGGAACAATATTTTTTCTACAAGCGCTTATACGAGATCGATTTCAACACCAGATCAAATGTGAATTGATCATTCTAATACACATGAATGACAAAAGTCTCTGACAAGTCGTTATTCGTTATTATCACACGCATTTGCGTTATTCTTTAGGAAAAGCGTGCGAGAAAAACCCTTGCTAATCCATTACCACACGCATTTGCGTGCGGTAATGGAATAGCAGGGGTTTTTCCCACACTGTTTGGCAATGTGACTCTTTACGAATTGAAATACGTGCGGGAAAGAGAATGAAAGTGCACGCTTGTAGAAAAAATCAATTATTTCTCATTTTCCCTATTTGATTTCATCCCCGAAGCACAGAGTTAGTTTAGTTTAAAAATGGGTTACAGTTCACTGCGACCTCAAGGTCTATTGTGTCCCCTTACAGCTGTTCTGGCCACACCCTTCACAGCTCGCCTTCCAATTCCAGAGATCCAATGAAATCTAATATCTCTGAAGGCTTCAACGAGGCTAGTTCCTCACTCTTGCAATTTTCTCGCCCAAGGCATTCTCTCCTTAGGCTCGCAATCCCAAAGCATTCCGTGAATAGGTGAATGGGGGGTTTCTTCCTCCTCCCCACAGAACCTACACTCGTCAGTGTCCGACAATCCCATCCTCAACAGGTGCTTCCTGAGGCGACAGTGTCCTGTAAGAAAGCCAGTGAGGAGGTGTAATTGTTTCTTACCAGGTCCTGATATCTTTTGTAACTTAGTGGAATGATCCATTCCTGGGAATTCCGCCAGAGTTTTTCCCTCTAGGCTTTCTCCTTCTCCAGAGAACTCCTTCTTATAGGTACATTTAAAGAGGGTTACAGTTCACTGCGACCTTAAGGTCTATTGTGCTATAGGTACATTTACCTATACCACAGAAGGGTTCTGGGCCAATGAGGGATATTCTTGCGCCCTCTTTGGCAAGTGTATTGGCTTCTTGGTTTCCTTCGATTCCCGAATGGCTGAAAACTCAGATCAAAAAAACCTTATTTTTCTTACCTACCTCATTGAGTTTGTTCCAGCTCTCCCAGATCATCTTTGAGTTGATGACGTAGGAGCTCAGTGCTTTAATAGCAGCTTGACTATCTGAATGTATGGCTATATCGCCCTTCTGATAGTTTTTTTCTAGATTTATATCTATACATCTTTCAACATCTAAGATTTCCGCTTGAAAGCTCATACAGGAGCCTAGAGATAGTGCACACTTGGTACTTGGCCCATACATCCCAGCGCCAGCTCCTGTAGAGGTTTTGGAACCATCTGTATACCATTTTACGGTATTTTTCTTGGAGGTTATAGTCGGTGTATTCCCGTTCCCATTCCTCTCTTTTACTTACCAATGTCCTGAAGTTTTTCTCAGTGTTTACTTTCTTGATCATTACATCACTAGGGAGGATCGCAGATGAGATGTAGTTGTTCAGAGAGGACCACTCTCATTCTAAAGCACAGAGTAACAAAGATTTCCTATCAAATATATGGCAATTGAAATAATGGAAAATATTCACCTCATTTCCAGGTCATAGATTGTTTATTTCTAGAGAAATCTAGGGAACCAAGAGTTTCAAAGATGTGTGTATTTCATTGTCTCTTACACCATTCAAAGAAATATATCGTTTCAACTTATTATTTTATTATTGAAATAACATAAGAATAACATATGTACAATAAACTACTCCAAAAGAAATCTAGTTAAATAAAATCATCATTTCACTTCAACTACTCATCGAGTGAATTGAAATTCAATATATTCCATTCATCGTTCATCTTTTGTATAGATAGGTAATGTAAAAAATAGATTTTAGTAAACCTCACACATTATACAATCTTCGAAATTGTTTTGATAAATTCATTATTCCTGAACACAAAATTAGGACTAAGTGATTTCACAAGGAAGATAAACCCCATATATTTACATACCATCTTATAGATTATTGTGTGAGATTCAAATTGATAGATGAATTGATTTGCCGCTTACAGTGCTTGCTATTAATCATTATGCGGCTGCAACAAACTTTCAATATTACGTGGCAATATACAAGCTGTAATCCTTCTAAATATTGGTAAAAACAACTGTATTAAACAGGGGATTTAAAATTCCAATATTCAACTGAGTAAGTAAGTCATTAGGATATAAGTAAAAAGAGTTGCACAATATTAACAATTTTTGTGTCGCTATTCAAAAAAGTTTTACATATTGTATATTCCTAAAGTTTCGTTTTACACAACTCATCTGAAAAATTCATGTATTTGTATAGTTTCATTTGATGGAACTCAAAGCATAATCGAATATAAAATAGATTTCATAAAATATTCATTTCTTGACAACAATTTTATCACACAAAATATCAAAAAGACAATCAAATGACTCATTATAATTAAAACCAAAGTATATTCCTCCTGAATTCGAATAGGTGGACGATATTTGTTGCTCTGATAAAAATAAACAGCACTTTCACACTGCGATTGAAAGATATGGCGATCATTGTCTAATACTTTTCATGTGCGCCTACAGTTTCTTCACTTTCAAATAAATCTTTTCGGCAAATAATAATTATCAGTAGTGAATAAGCATTTTGAAATCTAGAAAATGATTTATTTCACCATTTTCATTATGCATGTGATTTTTTTTTCATAATAATAATTAAGTGGTGATGTCATGAGACAATTCTTATGAAAAAATCGAAATAAAACATTATCGAGTTTGCAAAAAGCTAATATAAAATATCGTAATTTGAAAGTAAAAGATCCTGGCCTAATTGAAAAATTTTAAAACGTCAATTTCCATATGAGTTCTATAATTTACTTGAAATTTTGAGATATTAATTATGTATGTAATTACATTAAAATGATCACCATTACTAAATCAAATTTTGTGTTCGTTTCGATATTATATTCCCCAATTTTGGAAAAAGTAAAAAATAAATTCAGTGACAGTGAAGGCACCTAATAAGGTTCCTTATATATACCCTTTGGAATTCACATCGAAAACATACGATATACATGCATCAGACAGAGAATTCTTCCCTCCAGTTGCACAGATGAATAGGCGAGATAATCAAGTGCGATAACTGAATGAATTCAACTGTCTTATTGCAATAATCTAGTCTTGTCTCTCTCTTATCGAAGTATGGTAGGGAACCCGCACTACACGTATAGAATTTTCAATTTGTCAGGCTGCCTGTAATACTCGATTCAAGTATTTACTGTGCCTACCATACTAAATGAATTATGCTCCTCTTGAAGATAAGAGAGAGAGACAAGACTAATATTGAAGTAAGACAACGGAATTCAGTGTGTTACAGCACGTGATTGTCTAGACTATTCATCTGTGCAACTGGAGGGAAGAATTCTCTGTCTGATGCCTTGTATAACGTATGTTTGAGATGTGAATTCCAAAGCTGTATAACAATTGGAGAAGAATCACAGTTGAGATGATAAAAAGACCGAAAATGAATTGAAATCTTCTCGATTATAATTCTAAGTCGAAAAGACATACATATTTCAATCTTGAATCGGAAATGACTTGGGTGAATTGATAATATGATAAAAACAAGATGACTTCAGAGGTCATTGAAGAAATTGTAATTACGATATTTTAAGGACTGTGAGATCTCACACGAATGAAATACCTATTGAATATTCAATACTACAACGAATAACTAGGCAATTTTCCAGAACACAACCAACAAAAATGCAAAAATTATTGTAGGAATGCATCAGAAAATTAAAAAACCAAATGCCCCAAGTCAGATGCAAAAGAAAATGAAAATTCGAATTCATCATAGTTGTAGGAAAATAGAGAGAAATATACAAAATATTTAGTTTTGCTATAAATTAAGTTTTTACTCATTTCTTTGTTTGACAACATTTGTAAAAACATAGGAATAAAAAATTTCTTGAAATCTTCACTGTCCATAACATCTGATACTTTCAGGACATTCTTATTTTGATTTCAGAGTGGAATCGAATAATATCCTAAACATTGTGTTACACTTTCAGTTGATAAAATTCAAAAATACATCTTCCTCAAAATTCTATTCTTCGATGGATCGAATCATCCCAGGGTTAAATTTTTGGAACCTCTGTAAGTTTTACTACAACTACGGATGAAACCAATTTTTCTCTAATACATCTTTTCCTATTCGGAACATGTTGGAAACACAACCGTTTAATTAGACGACTTGCTGCACAGTTGTGAATAGCAGTTAGCCAAAGTTTGGATCAAATTAATAATCATTTACTGTAACAAACTAATGTAGTGCATAAACACCACCATGTAAAAAAGTTGGTAAATATTTCAATTTTGGGGGTCAGCAGATATTGACTAGATTTTGTGTGTCATCGTATTCATTTAGTCCTCCTGAACAACATCAGTGAATCCAATTGACGGCGGTCTGTCTTAGATTAGAAAATATGGGCCCCCTAAGTTTGAAAAAAATTCCATCTTTACGTCAAGTTTTCCACTACAAGCACACATAATTACTGTTCCAATTCAGTCTATAAATCACCTTTGAACTTTTACACATCGATACGATTAGTTTAATTTCAGGTATATTCAATAATTAATTAAAAAACATCGCAATTCTAGGGGTACCACGTATACCCAAATTATAGGGAAAGTCTACCATTTTTAATGGTAGGTTTGGCACTGCCGCATATTCTTTCAGGCGAATATGATGCGATGCCTTTGCGTAATTCACGCCATCATTTAATATGTCACTCGGCGAGGGACTGAGCAGTATTGCCAAATTTACCATAAGAGATTCGTACCTCTAGAATTTCAATATATATCGTTTATTTCTGGAGAAATCTAGGGAACCGAGATTTTTAAAGATGTGTGTATTTCATTCGAAGAAATATATCGTTTCAACTTATTATTTTATTATTGAAATAAAATAAGAATAACATATGCACAATAAACTACTCCAAAAAAAATCTAGTTAAATAAAATCATCATTTCAGCAGTATTGCCAAATTTATCATGAAGAATTTCAATATTTTTGCATTAATTATTGAATATAGCTGAAACGAAACAAAAGGAATCATTATGTGAAAGTTCCAAGGTATTTATAGAATAAATTGGAACAGTAATACGCCTTATTAGTGTGACGTCACAAGATGTCACTGGGTTCCAAACAAACATTAAAATTTACACTACCGATTGTTCAATTTACGATTTAGTCGTATTGAAAACGTTTTAAGGATGAAAAATAGGTTATTCGGGCTCATTTTGTGGACCATCAGTTCATTAAAACTACAAAATCAACGTAAAATTATAAACATAATTACATAACCACAACTTGGCTCGATTTCTGTTGCAATTGCAATATTGATCTGAATGATATGATGATTCACAAAATAAGCTTTTTTATGTTGAAAACGTCTCAAACACGACGAAATCGTACAAAGAACAATCGTTAGTTCAAACCCAAGTTCAAATGAGGTTTGTTTGGAAACCTGTTTTGACGTGTGACGTCACCACTAATACGGCGTATACTGTATGTTTATAGTGGGAATAGTGACGTGAATATGGAACATTTTTGGAACTTTGTGGGCCCCTATTTTCTACACTAAGACATTCCGCCACCTGTTGTTCAATAATGTTGTTCAGTAATTCTAAATGAACATAATGACACCAAAATCTGGTCGATATCCGCTTTACCCAAAAATTCAAATATTTAAAAAATTTATTTTTATCCAGAGCGTAACATTTCCATTCCACATCAATTCAGGTAGAAACAAAAATTATCAACAAACCTTATCATTATCTCCTGAACAAAGTAAAGGCATAACCGGCGATCATTCATTGTGTATCGTCCCTGATTAGTTGTTAAATCTCCCACACTGTCTTCAAAAGCTCTCGAATTGCGGCAAATGACGGTTCACCTCACAATCCATCTATTTTGGCAGTCAGCAACAGCGACAACTCGCTAGTGGATTCGTCGAAAAGTGTGGCAACGTCGCTGATGGACCATACTGCGGTCACTGCTCGAGGATCTCTGACAGGGAGTGAAGGCACATGCGCCAAGACCGCTAGTTGACATCAGACGCACCAGTTCTTGCGCGTGCGCCACTGCGACCTCCAGTGGCGGCCGTCGAGGTTTATTATTTGATTCTGTCGTGATAAAATGATGATGAAGGAAAGTTTAAGAAAAGCTCTGAATAGGTGCTTTTGAGCGATCGTTCATTGGTGAAGCAATCAGACTATTACCTTAAATTTTGTATTGGACTCTAGATTAATACTAACTAAAGGGTTTTCCAATGAGAGGTGTTATTTTGAATTGCCTGCTATTTCGGCAGATGTCACGTTTGAAGATGTCATTTTTTGACATAAAAATGGAACGATACACGCTTCAAGAACGCATTGAAATTATTAAATTCGCTATAAAAATGGTAAAAATTTGGCAGAAACGGTTCGTAAAACTCGAACATTTTGGGTCGTCGTGAAGCACCTTGTCGGACCGCAATAAAGAAATTGGGGAAAAATTTGAGCTGTTGGGACAAGTTAGGGATGTGAAGAATAAAGCCCATGCAAGTCGCTCAAGAACAGCCGAGAATATTACTGTTGTAGCCGAAAGTGTTGTAGAAAACCCAGGTTTGTCCATTGGAATTGGTGGAAAAATTCGAGCTGTTGGGACAAGTTAGTGATGTGAAGAATAAAACCTAGTTCTCAGAGCTTCGACGTGAAGCCAGCGACAATCCCCACTACCCCTATTTTCCCCTTCGCTGTCACAGAAATACAAATGAAATTCGTTTATTTCAACTACAGAAGAGGCGTGTCGCGACAGATTTTGACAACCAAAACCAAAAGGAGGGGATCAGGGGAAGTTTTGTTGATTTTCTCTGATTGATGGAATAACTCTCGCTGGCTTCACGTCGAAGCAGGCATAAAACCAGTGAAAATCGCTCAAGAACAGCGAGAATATTGCTGCTGTAGCCAAAAGTGTTGAAAAAACACAGGTTTGTCCATTCCTCGTCGTTCTTTGGAATTATGCATTCCACAAACGTCATTACACCGTATTTTGCAAAAAGATTTGGGTCTCAAGCCGGACGATTATCAACAACGTCGTGTGTTAGCTAATTGGGTCGTTGAAATGCATGAAAATGACCAGAAATTCCATCGAAAAATCATTTTGATCATAATTGGCCACCGGGATCTTGTGATTTAACACCTTGCAACTTCTTCCTTGGGGCCACGTGAAAGAGAAGGTCTACGCCAATAGCCCAGCGTCTATCCAAGACCTCAGAGATGGAATTCGTGAGGCTATCGAGGACATAGGGCAGCCACTTTGCAATTTGGTTATGGAAAATTTCATTAAAAGGATATGGTCCTGTAAGCGTGGTCGTGGTGGTCATTTGCCCGATGTTATTTTCCACTATTAAAGGCATAGCTTTTTCTTTATAATGAACGAAACATCCGATCATTCATATTGAAAAATGGCATTTTTCAATCAAAATAACACCTCTTATTGGAAAACCCTTCATCAAATTTCTATGGTTCTGATTTCCCAATACTTTGGAAAATTGACCTGGGACCTATTGCTCCAAATAATTTGCAACTTTACACTTTCAAATGAATTACATTGCACGAACGCATTCATAATTGAAAAGTGCAAAGTGAAAGACACTTCGAAGAAATCAAATGTTGTGCAACATAATTAATTTTCACTTTGCGAGTTTGTCCGATTGGAAAGTAAAAAGTTGCAAATTATTTTGGTGCAATTGAACCCTGATCATTCACTTCGCTAATTTACATTCTTAAACTTGATTTCATTTCAATCAAAGGTTTTTTTTGGGAATATTTTACAATAGACTTTCTATGGCTGTATTTAACACAACTCAGAACGAAATATTCACTAGTTCTCCAAAAACTTTTAATAGGCCAAGTTGAAAAGAAAACCCTGCCTTTATGATGAACATATTTTTCATTCTGATTATTCCACTTTTTGTGTATGTTAAGGAGGCCTACTAAGCAGAAATTACTGTCTGAATACTGTTGCCTATTAATCAAGTTAAGATTGAAAATACTCACCTAAAATAGCTGAATTGAGGGAAGCACATATGTTTTCTCTCTCCGATGCACGTAACTGCCATCCAACAGGACTTGTCCAAGGATTTGAATATGCTAATAAACTAAACGCATCCTAAAAATAATTCATATATAAATTCTACATATCATTTAATGCATGTTTAAAAGATTCAAGCTGAGTGGTTCTATTATTCTGAGTAAAAAGTGCTTAAAAAGTTGAAGCTCACTTGGTCGAAAAAGAGTGTCAAGTGAAGAAGCGGGATTTGCCACCGAGGAAGTTAGCATTGAATCAAATTGAGACCGCTTATCTAGACGACGCAAAAGGAAGAGCCGAATCGACGCGGGAAAGATTAAACGCGCTCATGGAAGAAGCGAAGCGCTCGGAAGGAACGCGTTTGTATTGAATCAAATGGACACCCGCTCATCTAGGCGGCGCGAAGAGCGGAGAAGAGGCGAGTCGTTTGACGCGTGAATGATCCTTGGACCATTTAAGCGACAAAGATGATAAAAAATTATTGCGTCCTGGAGATAGGGGGAATTTCTTCCAATGACTGCTCGACGCATCGCCTAGCCCAACTGTGTGGACCTCGGCGAAATACAGCGCATTAGTGGTGACGTCACACGTCAAAGAAATAAGTTTATTTTGTGAATCATCATATCATTTAGATGAATATTGCAATTAATAAACAGATCTATGATTACGTCAAAATGCAATATCTTTCAAACGGCTGCACCAAATGGGATAATTCTTTTTTTGTTGTGTTCATAATTTCTTGGGCAAGGTTTATAAAACAACATATTCCAAAAAAATGTTCAGAAAAAAATAAAAGGCTTTCCTTTTTCTTACGACCAATCAAACAGTCATAGAATACATATTTATAGGTTATAATGATTTTGACATTTGGACAAAAAGTGAAGTTACATCGAGTGAATCGAAAATTTAACATTTTAATCAGAAATAACGTATAAACTAACATATTATACAACAATTGTCCACTTATACCATATTTTACAAATTTACCTATGATGTATGAATGTATTTTGGATTGCCTGATGCCCGTATGTTTTTCATCACAAATCAAATCAACAGATGGCGCTATAGTCGTTATATAGGTTATCATCTGCAACTGAACGGCTGGATCGAATTGAATGCATTTTTGTGTATGCAGAACAAAGTCTGTTGGGTCCGCTAGTTTCAATTAAAAAGGGAAATCAAGTCAAGTTGAGGTTATGTGATTATGTTTATTTTTAAGTTGATTTTGTAGTTTTAATGAACCGATAATCCACAAATTAAGCTTTTTCCATCCTAAGATCGTTTTTAACACGACAAAATCGTACATAGAACAATCGTTCAAATTTCAATGTTTGTTTGGAACCCAGTGACAGCTTGTGACGTCACACTAATCCGGCGTATAACGCTTCGTTTCTCGTCGCGCCTATTGAGTTGAGCCCAAGTGAGCGTCGTCCTAAACTTGAGCCCCTCCCTCTCCATAGAACATTCGTTAGTTGTCGTTCATATACGTAGCGACGTCGGACGTTTTTGGACAATAGAGAGATAGATGCTTACACTGCCGCGTTCACGATAGAGAGGTCGTAGCGATAGAAAGAGCTAAGAGGTTACCTTCACTTCATACTCTCCTGAAATAGACCTTAGGTATAAGAACAAGATACTACAGTCGTAACAAATAATTTCATAATAATATATCTTATTATATTAATAAAACAGGATCTATGGTTACCGTCAAAATGCCGTATCTTTCAAACGACTGCACCAAATTGGATATTTCTCTTTTTGTTGCGTTCATATTTTCCAAGGCAAGTTTATACAACAAAATATTTCCAAAAAAATCGTTCAGAAAAAATGGAGGCTTTCCTTTTTCTTACGACCAATCAAGCGGTCATAAAGTACTTATAGGTTATAATGATTTTGACATTTGACAAAAAGTGAAGTTACGTCAAGTGGCAAAACTAGGTTTGCCAAGTCGGCTAGTATTCAATAAATATACAAACCTCCAACATTTTCTGATTAGTTTCATTTACTACTTTATCAGCTGTTAACCTTTGGCTCAGACTGTACAGTTCCCTGCCGAATTCTAATATTCTCTCTACCTCTGGTTGTGTACAAGCCTTTTTACTACAGGGTTCATCCACATCTACAACACAGCGACATTAATAGTTTATAGTTTTATTAATGAGAGCAATAAATTGGTCCAAGTGCAGAAAGGTAGTCACTCACCCATATCTTCATCGTCGTTATTATCACAGGTATGACTAACGTCTTGAGAATCATCAATATGGCTATTTCCATTCTGATATCCATTTGTGCTGACACTTGTCTTCGTTATACAATCACCATGTCCATTCTGTGACTCCTCGGTCACATCCATTTCAATATCATTGTTACCTATTACAGCATCATCTGGATAGTTCCCTTTATGAAAAGTGTTAGTCTGATTCATGGCTGAAAGAACAGAGAACATACAACTGTTCAACTGAACGGAAAAATATGATCTATCGTATCACATGGGCTGAGAAATCCCGGGCCTAACACATAGATGGCAGCCACCATTTTTCAGTTAATAATAACCTTCAAAAAATAACTGTTGAAATTTCATGACATTCTTTGCATTAGTTTGTTAATTAGTTCATTAGTTTTTTTCAACTTTCATTTTAAAAACAATGGATCAAAACCATTTCGTGTTTTAATTTTACACTGCTTCTTGATAGGAAAAATACCGTTCAAGCGAAGCAATGGCTCGAAAAGCTATCGAGTAGCAACTAACAGATGACCATCTGTTAGTTGCTACTCGATAGCTTCTTACAATTAGTGTTAAATGTAGAGGTTTTTCAATAGGATGTTGTCTCTGAGGGATATTGGACACTGACAAGGCCTAATGAGGCCGAAACCGGTCTGTCTCTTCCTCATTGACAACATCTTGAATAATCATCCCAGTCCGCCTGAAGAAGGTTCTGTGAGCCTATAAATTGAAGATTGTATTCATTTCGATGATTACTATTTTCAATTTTATCTATGTTTCAAAAACGTGTTTTCTTTGTTAGACCCGGGACTTTTCAGTCCATGTGGTATGTTTTCAATACAGATTTGGAAATTCACATAGAAAATACGATATACAAAGCCTCAGACAGAGAATTCTTCCCTCCAGTTGCACAGATGAATAGTCCAGATAATCAAGTGCTTGTAACTGAATGGATTCCGTTGTCTTATTGCAATAATCTAGTCTTGTCTCTCTCTCTCTTATCGCAGTATGGTAGAGAACCTGCAGTAAAACTATAGAATTTTTATTTGTCAGGCTGCCCGTAACACTCGATTCAAGTATTTACTGTTGCCTACCATACTGAATGAATTACGCTCCTCCCAACAATAAGAGAGAGACAAGACTAGAATATTGCAATAAGACAAAGGAATTCAGTGTTTTATAGCAAATGATTGTCTCGACTATTCATCTGTGCAACTGGACGGAAGAATTCACTGTCTGATGCATTGTATATCGTATGTTTCATAAGTGAATTTCAAACCTGTATATTATTTTCTAGTGATAGAACGATATCACTTTTTTTTGCCGATACGATATATCGGTCGATACCGATATATCGTATCGGCAAACATAACGCCACCTATTCATACATTACCGAACGAAATCCTGGGAGGTCCCGTTTCATAATACACAATTCCGTTGCGAGGAAACATTTGCGATTGTGCCATCTATTCATACACGACCGGGGAAGTCCCGTTTTGCAATTCCATCCATACCAGGTACCGACTAGCGAGGGACATTTCCTAACATTCTGTATTGCTAACACGACGTTTTTAACTGAGCTACTTTTTTAATAAAAAATATTCCCTTAGAATGAAAACTCTCATTTTGTTTGATAACAAAGAGTCAAAATATTGCCGATATTTTTGCAGATATACCGATATCAATATCGGTATCGTTCTATCTCTATTATTTTCGCAAAGTATACTAACCTTGAACCTCTTGCTGTTTC
>CM024244.1:19214344-19283910 GCA_013421045.1 Propylea japonica
GACGATCCAAAAATGTTCGAATTTTGCGAACCGTCTCTACCAAATTTTCACCATTTTTATAGTGAATTTGAATAATTCCAATACGATTTGAAGCGTGTATCGTTCCATTTTTATTAATGGCGTAGTTTATCTTGTCAAATGTGAAAAAAATGACAGCTTCAAACATCTACCGAAATTGCCGGCTATTCATAATAACACCTCTTATTGGAAAACCCTTTACAACGATTCCAATTTGGAATGTCGACAACGGGACTTTTCACATGAATGCAAAAATAATGACAAGAACTTTTAAGAATGTTTTGCTGTGATATCTCCACCTTATGTCGCTTAGGCAACATGTGGCGAATGGAGGAACGAAATTTCAGTTGTTTGGAGGGTTATAATTGGGTTTAAATTGTAAAATTGGGGGGTTCCAAGGAAAGTTTGTTATTCAGGTCGTAAATGACACATGCATGCGGAAGAGAGAGCCCATAATGTGCAGGCCAGGAGAATTTCGAATTGAAGTTTTGAAAGGTAACATCGTAAAATATTAGTAGATAAGAATGTAATCATTTATGGAAGAATTGGCCATTGAGGCCGTTCTGTTTAAACACACTAGTATGTCATATTTTATGAGAAAACAGTAGGTATACCCTTGACATGAAATTCTTGATTTTTGAACTAGATCTTATCATTGGAACCCAGCTGATTTCGAGATCAACAGATGGTTAATGGATGGTGTTTTGGGTTATCGACATGAAAGCCCTTTGATATTATGGAAGCTGCACACCATATAATCCTATGGTCTTCATTCAAAGCATAGTGGACAAGCTCGACTGATCTGTATCACCCTGTTGAGTTGATTCCCCATGTTCTTAGAGTTGAACATTTTAAGGACGTTTCAGTTCCTCCAATCAGGCTCCACCATTGTCACATTAATCATAAAAATCAGATTAGTCCTGATAGTATATGAGCCTCACATTCTCATTATTTCCAATTCTTCTAATCTTTTAACTAACTCTCATACATTTATGAAGGGTTTCCCAATAAGAGGTGTTATTTTGATATTCAAAGAAAAATTCCATTTTTCAATATAAATGATCGGATGTTTATTTCATTATAAAGAAGAAGCTATGCCGTTAATAATGGAAAATAACATCAGGCAAATGACCACCACGACCACGCTTACAGGACCATATCCTTTTAACGAAATTTTTCATAAGCAAATCGCAAAGGGGCTGCCCTATGTCCTCGATAGCCTCACGAATTCCATCATTGAGGTCTTGAATCGATGCTGGGGTATTGGCGTAGACCTTCTCTTTCACGTGACCCAAAGGAAGAAGTCACAAGGTGTTAAATCACAAGATTTCGGTGGCCAATTGTGATCACCTCTTCGAGAGATAACGGTCCGGAAACTTTTCCCGCAAAAGATCAATAGTTTCGTTGCTTGTTGTTCAGATCAATAGGTACTATCCAATTTCGGATATAAAAAATTAGAACGACGAGGAATGGACAAACCTAGGTTTTCTTCACTTTAGGCTACAGCAGCAATATTCTCGGCTGTTCTGTGCACGAGTGCACGAGTTTTATCTTCTCATCACTTACTTGTACCAACAGCTCGAATTTTTCCACCAATTTCTTCATTGAGTCCGGCAAGGTGCTTCACAACGACCCAAAAATGTTCGAGTTTTACGAACCGTCTCTGCCAAATTTTCACCATTTTTATAGTGAATTTCAATAATTTCAATGCGTTCTTGAAGCGTGTATCGTTCCATTTTATTAATGGCGTGGCGTTAGTTTTCTACTTGTCAAATGTCAAAAAATGACAGCTTCAATTCTACCGAAATAGAGCTCTATTCAAAATAGTACCTCTTATTGGAAAACCCTTCATTACATTGGTTATCGTTTGTGGTGTTTCTGTTTGACTTGTTGTGTTTTGGTTCTAATTTGTTGTTTCCAATTGCTTTTTTTTTACAATTTTTGGGACAGTCATTTCGCTTAAGCATTGAGCAATATTTATCCTTGAGTCCAACCATGTTGTTTAAAACCACTTCTGGTTCGAAATTCAAACTTACATTGACATTTAGGTTAAAAGTATGCAGATTTTTTCGTAACGTAATACTGAAATATGTTATTGATCGTTTTATCAGGTTAAACACACATTGGAGACATGATAAAAACTCATAAACCCAGACAACTTAAAACAGCCAAAAAAACTCTTCCTCGCCATAAGCTGCTTCAAAATTAATTAATAAAATCACGCCGTTAATTCTTGGCATTCCGAACAACCTTGGAATTTCCAATTCTTCTTATCTTTTGAACTCACCCATCAACATTTGGTATACTTGGTTATGTTTTATGTTGTAGGTTGTGGTTCTATATTATTGGGTCCAATTGCTTTGGTCCTTTCTATTAATTACTTGGGCTAGCCATTTCGCTTTAGAATTTCACTGCTAGCTTCTCCAATTGGGTGTTAAAATGTGATTAGATTCGTAATAAAAGTTACTGTCCTCTATTTGCCATCATTCTATGTACAAGCTTATCTGAGAAAGAAAGACTGCTGTATTCCTCAATTACATGGGAAATTTTATGGAATCTTCGATACAGTTTAAATGTTGAAGAAATTCAATATTCATACTTTAATTCTACCTGAGAGATCCTTACCCTGAAAGTTTCTGGTCTTTAGATACTTCTTTTGGATGTTGGAGTGAGTACTTCCACAGTCCTAGGATTCTGCATCAGTTTGCTCCAACACTTTGATTCAAAAAATTAAAGACTTTTAGACATTTGATCGAAACTATAGCAGATTGTTCCACTAGCTCATATGGAGGTTTGTCATTCATCGTTTCATTAGATTTACCAAACATCAAAGAGTGATAACAAACTCATAGATCCAGACAGCTCGAAACCAGCCAAAGAAAACTCTTCCTCGCCATAAGCTGCCTTCAAAATTACCCAATTTTCTTTCTCTACCCCGTTATGAATGGCACGGTGGAAAAAAAGATATTACAAACGTCGCGACCGATCTTATCCGTTATCACGCCGTTAATTCTTGGCATTCCGGAAAATCCTTGGAATTTCAATTTCACGCCTCGACGGCGAATTCCCTATTCATTTTCCGCCATGAATATGCAGGGGGTAATCTCCGTTTCGGCTTAATAAATTGTCCACGGTCGCGGCGGAAAGTTGCATGTGTGCCCGGGGCCTTAGCGTGCCGCCTTGTGGTTACACCTGAATTAATTGCCTGTTTTTGCCTGCAAAGCGAACGACTTGTTTTATGTTGGGATTGCATTGAACTTGACTACGAGGCATAAAATAAGGATCATTTTAATTTGGTGCATTCGAATTGTTTGCTTGGTATTAATGCTGGTTAGAACGGTTCGGGTTCATATATGGGGATTGGAGAACAAGAGCTTTTGGATATTTCTTGTAATTATGCCACTCATACCCATATCTGGTCACTACTTCGATATTTTTGTTATTTTGTTTTTCCGGCGTTGCGAAATCGTGCCTTATGTTTATTCCGTATTGGGATAATTGGTTTACCGCTCCCCTACTCTTATACTAACGGTTTGCGTATGTTACAGATATCTGTCACTTTGCAACATTGTCTGTTAGTGTTTAGTTTCTTGATGCGATGTGTTTACATTTTCATTTCGATTTGATGTTCATAAACTGAATTATTTCAATGCTGGTGCCAGTTTATTGCTGCTTGAGGCTATTCGTTAATTAGAGCTAGGGCAAAGTTACGAAAATGTTGTATTATATTCAAGAATTGGAGAAAAGAAATGCAAATCTAACCAATTGTTTACTCGCCCCAGTGTGGCAGTGAAATGCTTTCCATCTCACTCAAATGCCTTGGTTGATTACAATGCAGTACTATTCACGCTCAGGAGCATCTCTATAGTCCGTTCACGAAAGTTTGAGCGCATAGTAGGCGTTTGTTTATTTATCCGAAGTTGGCAGTATTTGCTGTCATACAAAATAAAGTCAACGTTGCCGAATGCACCCGGCCTCGTCCACGAGCTTGAGAGTCATCAGAGAACTCTATGCAAGATTGACAACATTGCGTATCAATCTGACAAGAAATTTACAGCATAACTAAAAAATTAATATACACAGTGGAATAAGCCAAATTTCCATGGCCAACCGACGACTCAACGGACTAGATATATGTTAATTTCTTACTGTGACGTGTTTCACAGAGCTTGATTGGGCAATGAAATCGTTGAATTTTGAATTAAGTCGATTGTTCATGTCAAAAATGAACTGAAAATTGCACAGAAATGATGCCATTTCAATAATCAAGCTGATTGGAGTTTTGTGAAACCCGGCTTGTGTCAGAAATGGCAACAAATTAGAGGACAAAACGCTGTATGTTTCATTCAAATGTATAGTTCTAAACATGCTGAATGAAGTGTAAAACACAGGTTAAAATAATACATTTTTTTTTTTAACGCAAAAGGCATTATTCTGATCTGTTTTGTTGCGATTATTCAACGCACACGTGAAGTCACGCATCCGTAAAAATAATCGTAACGTGTGTCGTTATGTTCCAACCATAAAGATTACAACAGTAGATTCTAATCATTGAAAAAAAGGGCAGATGTTTCCACTTTTATAGGACTCCTCAGTCAATCCGGTAGAATGAAAAGGCGGATTAATCAACTACTGGTGATGTTCATATCAAAACTATTATGTTTTGAACAGATGTAAACTCTAGGTTTCAATATTGTCATGGGAGTTGCAGAAATTATTTGATACCTTACTAAATCATAGACTAACTAAACGGAGAATAGATGAGACACTAGTAGAACAAGCTTCAACGACATCTTTTTTTGTACAACATTACTAATTCGGGAAAAAGCTCAATTGAAAAAGGAATCTGTATCGTAAAGCTGCCTCAAAAAAATTCTGTAGTGCACCTTTTGAATAGGTAGGTACTCCCATATACAAGGGCAAAAAGTTTTTTGAAATTCAATTTCAAAAGGAAATCAGAAATGGATTCGTGCAAGTTATCGATGAGTGAGGAAATTTATTTTCATGAAATAATACCTGCAACGAACTTTCATCTGATTTTCTTTGGAATCGAGAAATGAGGATCAATAATCAGTTCTGGATAGAATAAAAATTTATTTAACTGAAATAGGTATCAACCATTGAAAATACAGATTTATTTCATAAATATCTGATCAATAAACTAATAATGCATTGAAAACATTCTCAAAAACTAATAATAATGAATTCAATAATACAAAATATGAGTATTTACCGACTAAACTTATTCAATACATGAAAAACTTTTTTGAAAACTATCTTAATTCTATAGGTAATTAAATAATATAATATATATTTTGAAATTACCTTTTTGCATCTCGATTTTTACATCCAATAACACAACACATCTTCACTCTTGCAGGCATATCGAAATTCATGATATTTCAAAAAGAACGTGTCAAACCACTCCTTGTGTCAGTTGACAATTCAAAGGTTTTTTGATAATAACGATTTTACATACTTACTATTTTCTCGATAGGATTTCCATGAATGCAACGACATCTAACTATCAAATTGAGAATAATTTTTTTGTTGTATTAGTATCCTCCTCCGACAGGTGGCGCGACTTATACGAGTGGCTCATCTATTATTTTAGTTTGTCTATGCACTACATGCCCTTAATGGATTGATTTGAAGTAATTTGTCTCGAACACTATTGGCCTATATTCGTTGTGTTCAGGTTTTTCATTTTCTACGTCTGAGATTGATGGGATTTTTCAGAGAGCATATTGTATTTCGTGAAATCTACAAAATGGTCGCTACAAATGAGTTTGTTACATAATTTTGCTTTTCCTGAATATCATTCAGAGTGCTTTCCTATAGATAGCTAAAAAATTGCATAGTTGTTCAGCTGTCTCAGTAGCTTTTTTGTGAGAAGTAACTGGTACCATTAGGAATTTTCCCTATGTTCTGCAAGAATATTTCACGGGACAGTGTCCCGTGTGTCCCGTTAGTATATGGCCGTCATTTCTTCAATCTTACTGAGTGAAAGGACTCTTGTCCAGCTCTTTGGTAAGAGAGGAATTATTTAGCCTGTTTTCTGGCCTACAACCTTTTGCCAAGATCTAGTCCTTCCATTTTGTTCCCATTACTTGACTGCCATTGTTTGATGATTGGCAGGAAATCGCAAAATAACTCTGACCATGAAGGTGGTTGTACTTCCCTCTGTTGCCAGTTGTTCTGCCTTTGCGTTTGCTGTGCTCCCCAGTATGACCAGGTACCCATACAAGATTTGTCTGGCTGTTGACTTCTTTGGTTCAAGTGATAGTTTGCATTTCCAGAGTACTATCGGGGAGTCACCGCTTGTATGGCAGCTTTACACTTAGATTATATGAATACCTTTTTTTCGGCAGTTGCATTTCGTACATTGCATTATGCAGTCGACGGTTTCCGCTTGAAGTACCGATGGAAAGAACCCATTGGTAGGGTTAGTTGGTCTGAGGGTGAGGGACTGTACACTTCGGCTCCCATCCGCTCGTCAGTTCGAGCCATCAGAGTAATACAACATTGAACCTGCAGAAAAACTTTTTCATCTTCATTCATTGATAGCGACATTGAAATGTCTAAAGCAGCTTTTTATGATGAGGTTAAGTCCACATCCATCTATGGACTGAAACAAAAGCGGATACAAGCAGGACAAAACAACTTCTCCGAACAACAGAGATGAAAACCCCTCAGATCAATAGCTGGAGTAACCCTTTGGGACAGAACAATACAACATTGAATCTGCAGGAAAACTTGTTCATCTTTATTTCATTGATAGCGACTTTGAAATGTCGAAAGCAGCTTCTTGTGATGAGGTTAAAGTCCACGTCGATCTATGGACTCAGTTTGAAAAAATCCTCCAGAATCTTAGTGGTTTCGAATTCGTTTCTTGGTACTTTTCTGATCCATATGATGAATGCTTTGTACCGCGAATAGTCTTCATTCAGTGAGACTCTACTGTAAATATGTACCATTCGCCACCTGCCAGCAACTCATTTTCCATGAAAAAATTCACTAAAGAATCCTGATGGATTTCATTAAAGTGTAATGCCTTCAAGTAATATTATAACCGCGAATATACTACAGAAAAAAGCTCGCAAAAACTTGTTGCCCAATCAAAACGTGACAGACGACCGGATAAATCAGCAAAAGAGTCAACCGTACGTCAACAACATCTGTCGCCTTTTTTCGGCGATTAAAATCTTCGGCCCATTGTATTATCCACGTCGCGCGTACCAATTTTTCACGGACATGTGAGCCCGTCTGCGCGCTCGTATAATGAACGAAACGGCGTACTTATATCTCCATTGTCATCTGCCACTTTTGTTTCATAAGCGGGCCCCGTTTATTGCTCGGGGACCCCCCTAAAAACGTCACGCCGTGCCCGTTCTGGCGCGTTTACAATTGGCACAATGTTGCAGGTTTTACTGGTTTTTCCGATTTATACGATTTTGATGTTGGCTACAGATTGCATCTGAGTACACGAGTACAGATTTTCATAAGCTGCTTTAAGTGATCGTGCATCATGTATTACAAACGACACTTTTCACTATATGAAAAAATAAAAGTTTTGATTCTGGGGCGCTTCGGCCGTAAAAGAAATCGATTAAGTGTTCAAAATATTCTCCATGAAGATTGGATGAAGTATAGAATCAAGTACCTATATGTCTAGTTTGTTTAGGGAGATTAGACTGGGTTATTTAGAGTGAAGTGGTCTAACAATCGAGTTTTGATTTTAAATTATGAAAGAACAGCTAATACACTCAAAGGAAAAGATCTTAAGATTTTATTTATGACAGTTGTAAAGTTTTGATTTTAAATTATGAAAGAATAGCTAAATATACTCAAAGGAAAAGATCATAAGAAGCTAAAAAACATCAATGTGGAAGAGTAAATAACCTCGATTGTTAGACCCTGAGGAAGAATAAAATATTATTCGAAAGCAAGGTCAAAAAACAGAAAGAGAAAACCACTTTACCAGTCTACCCAGTCTAATATCCCTAAACAAACTAGACATACCTAAAAACAGACTGTAAAAAACAAAAAGAATCAAGTACCGGCCACGAGATGGACCAAAACGTCCGATCCATCTTCCGGAAAAAATGTTACAAGAAAAAAAATTTCGGAGATTTCTCTGGAAAGTTTTTTTTGGTAACATTTTTTCCCGGAAGATGGATCAGACGTTCTGGTCAATCTCGTGGCCGGCCCGTTCACCGGACTTGAATCCATTGGACTTTTTACTGGGAAGCAGTTAACGAAAAAGTGTATTCAAAGGCAATCGAAAATAAATTTGAACTACGGGCAGCTACAATTAAACAAGTATTATACCATTTTGGAATCCTTACTAAATGCCGCAACTTTTGAAAAAACATGCCAAACCTACGTAGTACATTTTTTTTGCAATACAGTCAGTTGAAACTAGGCAATTGTTTATTCGATTTTTTTTTCTGGGAAGTAAGCCCCTATTTTTATGAAACCTAGAGCAGCTGGTGTCAAAATTTTGATTACAGTTTAGACAAGCATTATTCAAGGTTACACAGCAACAAAAAGTTGGAAAAAGTTGATATTCGTGGCAACAGGAGCGAAAAGGACTGTCACAGGGTTTTGGAATTTTGCGTGTTTTTTTTTAAATGCCCGTTATGTTAAAATCATGCAACTCAGATTTTTATATTTTTCTGACAACCAGCATTACTTGTTTTTTCACCCGGTTCGGGTTGACGTCGAGTTTTGGGAGACCCTGTATACGTACGAAATTGACAATACCTACATGAAATGAAATATAACTAGAGAATTCTTGAATAAACGATATTTTATTGTGAATAGTTGGAAATGATCAACAAGAACATTTGGAAACGAGACGTTACTCTCCTAAAATAGACATTATTCTTATTCAACACGCAGCTTTTTGCGGTTCAACAACAGATAAATATGGCAACACTGCTCCGCCATTCTGTGCGCCGTAACGCGTATATCAGATGCAGATATTTGCACTGAACACGAGACGACACGCAGACAAACGCTGATATTAACATAATGTTAATTGATCTCCATGAATGTGTTATGAGTTCTTTGTGCGACTAGGACATTGTTTTTGTGAGATTGTGCGCTGAGACGGAATGGTTAGGATTCTGTTTCTGAAGGGTTAAATTAGCGTGTGTTACAATTGAGGGCTTGGTTGCGGTTCAATGAAACTGTGGAAAATCTGTTAACGTTTGGGATATAGGTATAAGCAACTTAAAATCACAGTGACTATATTACTATAGTGGCGACAACTGGTCATAAAACTGTCATGTTTCGTCGAAACGACGTTGCTGACGATATTTTTTGAATTGTATGTCTCCTAACTCTATAGAAGTCTTTTTTGACCTTATTTCTTAATCTGTAGGCAACAAACATACATAAACAAACTAAATCTGCAACCTTCGCAACTCCGACGAAACATGGCGGCCACCAATAGAAATGAGACACGAGTTATCGCCACTGTGGTAATATAGTCCTGTAGGTACTTAAAATAATAATGCAGCGCCACGGCGGACATTCATAGACCTAATATTATTGACATGGATGGAATTGGTTGTACGATATTGCTTATGTGTATATCTGCTTCAATGAAATTGGATTTTTCATCAATATATCCGAATTTCAGAAATCTATAGTGGACGAGTGTATTGCTGTGTATATATATATTCTTATTTTCTGTGAAGACGGTGGGTGTCATCATTTGTTTCAACTTATTTGAGCCATAGTAAAAGATGAATTATATGTTAAAAGGCTGTTGAGGAAATTAACGAAAACAATTTTGTTTTGTGAACAGATCAATTAACTTCCTTCCTTATGTTCAGGAAGTACTTTTTCTCTTCACAAGAGCATTCTTCAGTGGGTCTTTATTTAGAGTATTTAGACTTCCTTGTCTAGAACTAGAACATTTCGGTTGAACCCCCTTTCTGGTAGTAAACCCAACAGGAATATTTCTGGGAGGCACAGCAGTATCTTTCAAAAACTACATCTGTTATGAACTGGGATCTGAACCAATTAATGAATCTAATCTAACCTACAAGTTTTGTGTAATCCGTACTTACCTCGATGAAAATAAATCGTCATCTTAGAAATGCAAGGAGCTAACTTTCATTTCTCCTGTGACTGGTTTACCGATTTTAAGTTTCAGTTGCCAGGCTTTTCATCGATCTATAAACACTTTGTCACTTTACTCCTCGATTCCCTTCTACCCAAGCAGGAATTCATCCCCAGCTTGAGCAAAGGCATGGAAATGTATGTTATTTGGAACTCTTTTTTTCCCAGGAAGAACACCGAGGAACTGAACAATAACGATTCGAATGAATTATACTTAAAAATTATAAATATTCACATAAATCACGACAACACAATGCAAAATGAAAGAATCATGTCAATATTAAAGGTTACTCAAATCTTCACAAGGGGGCGTATCGCTCAGCTTGATTTGCCTATAGGATGGTATTCGTTATTTTATGTCAGTTGCTGGAAGGATTTTTTCTGAACGTTTCTCAACATGTATATTACAGTGTTTTATACTTCTTAATATTTTCGTGTAATGAGCCTATTCCACCTGAGAGTAATACCGGTGTGGAAAATCACATATAGGCAACATAGGATACTCAATGCATCTGAGAGATAGCTTTTCTCTCACATGTAATTTGTTCTACCTGAAAAAATTTTGAAACAGGTTATTAACTGATTTTCTAATTTCAGGTATGCACTTCTCGAAGTCAAAATAAGATTGATATTTGGTTAGTTAAGTTGGCATTAAATGTATTCATGAAGTAAATCGATATCAAACTAACCTAGAGGTTTGAGAGTGTTCGTATGTTAACCACAAACTGTCTTCCAGCTTATACAACATAATCAGTTGTAGTTTACAGGGGAAAGAAGAAAGAATACATGGATATGTAGGTAATTGCTTTTTGCCAAATGTCTGTAATTTTCGAATTTTAAGCCGAAAATGGTCTCAAACTATAGGGTTAGACCCCCTGATGACGAATTCGTGGTCAAATTCAATTCTGTCAGTGGACTCCTTGGAGCCGTCCGTAGTACACTAACTTTCGAAGGGATTGTCTAGAGACTTGAAATTTTCAGGAGGAGTTCAGGGAGGGGTGATTCTTGAATAATCTCGTGTTCGCGATTCGACAATTGTCGACCAACTTCCCTGCTAAGTCCGTCGGCATTCGTCGATTCGCGAACACGACATAATTCAAGAATCGACCTCCGGATCGCAAATGGCTCGGTCAAGTTCGTTAACCAGCCAAATCGTACAGGGTGTTCCATAAAATTTGGCCATTCAAAATTTTTATTCCTCAATATCTCAAAAAAACGAAACCAATCGAAAAGAAATGTCACCTTCGAATGCTAGATGCTCATAACAAGCCTCTTGCCAAATTTTTGCCCATATGTGAACAGAACCATAAAAATTCAATTGGAATATTGAAAAAAGAAACCTCATATTTCCATAGAAAGATATCCGATTCGAGTGAAATTTTTTTGTGTGATGGAGATCGATATTCTGAATGTTCATCCAAAATTTTGTGGCCATAGTATTAACAAAACCATAGAAAATTCAATTGGAATATTGAGAAAAAAAATCTTTATATTTCCATAACAGGATATCCGATTGGAGTGAAATTTCTTCTATGAATAAAGATTGATATACAGAATATTCATTCATTTTGTGGCCATAGTGTCACAGAACCATAAAAAATTCAATTGGAATATTGAAAGAAAATCTTCATATCTTTTCATTTTCTGCTCATAATCCGAAAAACTACAGACATTTATGCAAAACGATATAGCACTCGTGTAAGTACAACGAGCGCTCAAAAAGCATAGGATAAAATGCTTATGGAATAAAAATCGATGGTAACGATGAGATTCCTCGATAAATCTTTGTACAAGAATTATTGACGAGTTAAGCTTTTTGACACGCTGTATGGATGGAGTAGACTGAAATTCGAATCACCTCTTCAGTGGTCATTACTTTTTTACTTACGAAAACTGTTATAATTTTGAGTAAATATTTAATTTCTATTCCTAGTCATTTTTCATCACCATCCAGACCTATGAAAATTCACCCGTTTTAATAAAAAAATTCAATGCGCCACGACGGACCAAAACCAATTTCAAAGGCGTCGTTACGTATTTCGGACGCTAGGCGTAACCGTAAATTTCCAGATGCTCGCATCCAGGACTCCCTGGAATACCTGGCGCTATAAATATTCATGCCAAATTATATTCAGGGGCGTTGTCTTGTAATGGCCCAGATAAGTCTTTACGTTGCTTTTTTACGTGGTAATTCATCATGTAAGAGTTTGGAGGTTTCATGCAAAATTTTTCTCGTTTAAATTCCGATTTTGGACAATTTTGAGCGTGAATGGAAGGGTAACCAATTGATGTTTTCTGTTATGTCTGTAGGGTATTTAGCATGAGATTGAAAGAATATGTGGAATATAGAGTAAGAGCATCCTATGAATTTATTAAATAAAAAATATATTAGGTGTACAAATAAGTTTCCGCGGTTTTTCATTTGACCTCGTCATCCCTCTCGAATTTCTTTCCTAGAACTATCTCTTCAAGTTTAGAAATAGATAATAATCACTTGGGGTTGAATCTGCAGAATGTGGGGGATGAGGAAGCAATTCGAGGCGTATCCTACTACCATTTTGCCACAGTCTTTATTGATTTGTGAGCTGCAGCATTGTCTTGGAGGAAGAACCCTTTTTTCTTTGATAAATTTGGGAGATGATTCCTCGATCAAAATAAGCAGCCTCAGCTGCAGAGTTTTTCACATTAAAGAGGTAAATCAAAAGTTCCCGCAAATGATGCTTATTCGGAATAAAACTTGACATTTTTGCACGAAAAAAATTACGTGATGCTGATACGGAATCACTAGTACTTTAAGGTTATGGTGTTGCCAGATGACTAAACTTGGGATATTACGTTTTACATCTGACAATTTCTCCATAACCTTCATGTAATGATACCTAATAATCACAAGGGAATAATGAGATAAATAATCACTGCTGTCAGATGCTTCATAGAATTATATTTGATATAATATTCTTCTAATTCGTATTTCTTCGGTATTCTTAAGTACTCCAACTAACAAGTATGGGTATACCTTGTCAATCGAGAGCCAAATCTACTTTTTAATATCAATTAGAGCATTTTTCAATACAAAATATGCAATGCCCAGTTCTCCAAAAATTTCCTCATGTGTCAACTTGACTTTTTTCACGCTTGTTATAGAAGGGTTTTGCAGCGGTTGCCAAATGTTAAAATCTTCAAGAAATATTCAGTAGTCGTGGATAAAGAATGGTATGCTATAAAGCTTGTAAATAATTATCGAAGGAGAAACTGGAGGAAAATTTTACGAAATGAATACGAAAATAACAACTCTTCATTCAGTGACAAAACTAGTTATAATACAACAGAACTTGAATACAGGATATTTCCATTTCATTACGAAAAATTTGATATCACGGTCTCGAGACGAAGTTGTCACTCCTTTTTGTAGTGTTTTGAGCGCTTTTCTAATGAGCACTGTATCGCTTTTCCCAAATTTCTGTAATTTTCTTATTTCGCACCCACAGTGATCTCAAGTTGTTCGACTCGCTGATAACAAATCGGTGGTCAAATTCAATTATTACCGTGAGGCCCTGCGTCTCTAAATACGAGAACTCTAGAATGGGGTGTCCTAGAGACTTAAAATTTTCAGGATAGAACTGTTCATAAAGGTCGCGGTTAAGTTCGTTAACCAGCAGATTCGTACAGGGTGGTTTATTAAATATGGCCATTCAAAATTATTCCAGACAGAACAGAACCGATCCAAATGAAATTTTGCTGCCACATGCAAGATGCATATAAGAAACCTCATACAGCAATTTTAATGATCAATGTAAGATCGAAATAATGATCTTCAAGTAAGCCTTTCTTTTTTCCCCCTACAATCAATAAAAGAAGAATCAAATTAAAAAAACCACTACCCTTAAATAGATAACCAGAAACAGGCGGCCGAGGTAGTATCGATTCCAATTTTTCACGTTAACCTTGAACTTAGCGATTTCCATCTTTGGGCCCTAGAAATCCCGAGCGAGATGTATTCACACCTATTCTGGAGAATGTCAAAGTTCAAACAAAATTCCTCATTTCCATGGAAAACAGAAACCTGCAATGGTCCTTCTTGTAGAATCTGAATGCTTCTCAATAATGCTCAGCGAAAAGTGGATTTTTTGCTGGAAAAATGCATTCAATATTATAATAATAACATAATAATAATAATTTTATTCATCCTTTGGGACATTACAATGATGTATAGGATATATCAATAATACAATTACAAGATAATAGGAAAAAAATTAATTAAACTAGTAACAAAAGAAATCGTGAACAATTCTCAGTGCTCAATGTTAGCGGACACTGAAAATATCTCTAGTTCTATAAAAACAATTTCAATGAAAATATTTTCAACCTCTTTCTTGAAAAGTTTATCATTCAACAATTTGATTCTATTTGGTAAATGATTGTAGAAAGTTATACCCGCCAGTTTTGGCGACGACTCGTATTTGGATGTTTTATGTATAGGGACACATATGATATTTTGGTGTCTAGTTTTATAATTATGAAAATCGAGTCTCTATAGTACGTTCACGAGAGGTTGAGCCATTAGTTGGTCATGAAAATTTGGCATATTCCACTATGCAATGTTGTCAATATTGCATAGAGTTCTCCGATAACTCGTAAGCTCGACGGACGAGGCCGGGAACATTCGGCAACGTTCATTTTATTTTACGTCCTGACAGCAAATACTGCCAACTTCAGATAAATAAACAAACGCCTACTATGCGCTCAAACTTTCGTGAACAGACTATAGTTGTACTCACTGTTGTTCCATTCTACTATTATTTTATTGCTTAGAGTAGAACCATTTTTATCTTCGTTATAGAGAAAAACATAGATTTTCTTCAAATAGATTTCTGAATGAAGAAAGAAACACATATAATGCAAAAAAAATTTATAAAATATGTTCAGGGAAACATTGATTGAATCTTGAGACACAACAAATAAACACTTGATCATTGGGCATTGTAAACTAATAAATAATGAAAATAAACATCTGATATAAAGCAAAGCTGATTATTGTTAGTCATATGATGTTTATATTGCTTTAATAACTCGATTTGCATTTATCGTTTGTTTTCTCAGCCTTGAATCTCAGATTACTTAGCCAATTCTGAATATATTGTATTTTCCTTCTGGACTAGAAAGGAACACGCAGCTGTTAGGAAGACCTATAAAAACACTGAATATGGAAGCATATTGAGGCTGGAAATTGAAATCGTCGGGTAAAACACCGTTATAAGGAAACCATTCCTATGTTGAACACGTTTTCATTTATTCTGTTCTGGTTGTTGTATTATAGTTGAAACGAAAAAAAAATTGCTATGACTAAAAAAGCTCTGATGTTTTCTCGTTTTTTTGATGAAGAATTCCCCTGCCAAAAAACGTTTTTGCAAGGTTGTTATTGTTTAGTTGTTTGTGTGGCATCAACTTGTTGAAAATGAACGTCATTCACATAAATTTCTTACAAATTTTGCCATTATTTTATGTTCAAACACGCTGTTTAAGAATTGAACTTCTGTATCTTCGATTTTAAACAACAAACATATGATAAAATATATTGTAGTTTTTTATTATGTTACGGTTTGCCAATATAATATTTTTCGACACAAGCCTGTATTTTCATAGCAATTCCTCAATGAAATAGCCATAGTACGGGCTTCAAATCAGATAGTTCACAAAAATATTCCTAGATGTCGCTAGGAAGCGTCACAAATGAGTTTTATAGGAGAGTGCCCCATTAGGTATTACACGTACAATGATAATGTGGCATACATTTTTTCCTTAGGGTTAGTTAGGGTTATTCCGTGCATAATTTGAATAATCAACCTGTATATGGTAAAGGGTTTGCCATTAAGAGGTGTTATTTTGAATAGCCTGCTATTTCGGTAGATGTCACTTTGAAACTGTCATTTTTTGCCAGTTGACAAGTAGCAACTACGCTATTAATAAAAATGGAACGATACACGCTTCAAAACGCATTGCAATTATTAAAATTCACTATAAAAATGGTGAAAATTTGGCAGAGACGAGAATATTGCTGGTGTAGCTGATAGTGTTGAAGAAAACCCAGGTTTGTCCATTCCTCGTCGTTCTTTGGAAATAGGCATTCCACAAACGTCATTACAGCGTATTTTGCATAAAGATTTTGGTCTTACGGCTTATTAAGTTCAGTTAACACAAGAACTCAAGCCGGCCGATCATCAACAACGTCGTGTCTTTGCTGATTTGGTCATTGAAATGCATGAAAATGAACCGGAATTCCATCAAAAAATCATCTTGAGTGATGAGGCACATTTCCACCTCGGTGGTTTCGTCAACAAGGAAAATTGTCGCATCTGGGGATCGGAAAACCCAAGAGCTCTGTATCCTCAACGTGTGACTATTTGGAGCGGTTTATGGCCCGGCGGAGTCATTGGACATCACATTTTTATGGCCGAAATTGGATGGTATTCTTCGGGACAACGTTTACTTTCAACAAGGCGGTGCTACGTGCCACACAAGCAACGAAACCATTGATCTTTTGCGGGAAAAGTTTCCGCACCGTGTTATCTCTCGAAGAGGTGATCACAATTGGCCACCGAGATCTTGTGATTTAACACCTTGCGACTTCTTCCTTTGGGGCCACGTGAAAGAGAAGGTCTACGACAATAGCCAAGCGTAGATTCAAGATCTCAAAGATGGAATTCGTGAGGCTATCGAGGACA
Organism: Propylea japonica; assembly: GCA_013421045.1. Taxonomy (NCBI): domain Eukaryota; kingdom Metazoa; phylum Arthropoda; class Insecta; order Coleoptera; family Coccinellidae; genus Propylea; species Propylea japonica. Next base: position 19,231,219 of record CM024244.1, read on the forward strand.
TAGGGCAGCCAATTTGCAATTTGGTTATGGAAAATTTCATTAAAAGTATATGGTCATGTGAGCGTGGTCGAGGTGGTCATTTGCCTGATGTTATTTTCCACTATTAACGGCATAGCTTCTTCTTTATAATGAAATAAACATCCGATCATTTATATTCAAAAATGGCATTTTCTTTGAATATCAAAATAACACCTCTTATTGAAAAACCATTTAGCACTCGTTTGAGTAGAACCAGCGCTCAAAAATGCATCCCAGACTGTGCTGCAGCATGTTCACTTCTCTCTACTTATATGGAAACGTTCAATTCATAACGCCCAAAGTGACAAATCCTGGATGCGCCACGCCCGCTCTGGAAGCGATGAAAATCCTTCGCGCATCAATTTCCGTATGTTATCATTTTCTCGGCGGAGCTGACATTAAGGATGATCGATGGGAAATTACTCTTGAAACCGGAGACCTTTTTTGGTCGGTTTGACATACCGGAGATCATTATTCATGACTCGTTTTTGACGTAACAGTCTGAATTCACAACGACTAAGTTCATTCCTTGGTGGGCGTGCATCGATCGGTCACTTGGCTCTTAGTTCTACACTGCGCAAAAAAATTAACGCACATTATGGAAATCTCAAATTTATTCTACAACTGAAGATGTTCTCAATGATAATTATTTTTATCAGAATGATGCATGCCTATGTTATCCACTTTCAACGTTTTTCTTTAATACAGATGTTTTTTTCCAGCACGAATAAAAAAAGATGAGATTATCAGATTTTGAATGTATCGACTCCATTCTGAAATCAGTTATTCTCGATCAATTCTAGGGATCAATAGTTTTTCTTTCGTTTGATTTTCTACACTCGATCGCTATGCAACGCGTAACACGCAATTTGACCCAAGAGGAATGTGTCCAAGCGTAGTTTTGCGAGAAGAAGGGTGGACATACACAAGAATTGCAGAAATGTTTGGAGTATCCCATACAAGTATTTCTAGAATGTGGCTGCGATTCAGAGAGACAGGTATGGATGTCTGAAACTAGGACAGGGTAGACCACGGGTAACAACTGCCTTTCAAAAGCGTTACTTGAGAGTTTTTTCGTTGAGACAACGGTTTGCAACCGCTCGCCTCCTTTAAAATCAGCTTGAGCAAACTCATGGAAAGCAAACTAGCACTCAGACAATAAGAAATCGCCTCAGAGAATATGATTTAAGGCCTCGTGTCGCAGCAAGAGGCCCTGCTCTTACCCCAGGCCATCGAAGGGCGCGTTTAGATTTTGCGAGAGAGCATATCCATTGGGAAGAGGATGATTGGGATAGAGTTCTCTTCACAGATGAGTCTAGATTCTGCCTTTACCATTGTGATCGACGTTCCATTGTATACAGATGTCCACATGAGAGATATGCTCAGTGCAATTTCATGAATACTACTGGTTTCGGGGGAGGATCGATTAAGGTATGGGGTGGAATATTTTTGACTGCTCGAAAAGACCTAGTGGTTGTCGATAATGGAGCTATGAATGCTGATAGGTAGATAAGGAACATTCTTGAATAGCATGTAGTGCCATTTACCCATACATTGTTTGAAAATTCAATTTTTTGGACGATAATGCCAGACCCCATCGTGCGCGCATCGTTCAGGAGTACCTTGAAGAGGTTGAAGTCTCTTGAATGGAATGGCCAGCTAGAAGTCCAGATCTCAATTCGATTGAGCAGGTTTGGGACAACCTCAATAGAAGGCTGAGAAGTTCAGAAAATCATCCAGCTACTCTTAATGACTTAGGAATCAAATTCAGAGAAATTTGGGAAGGATTAGATCAGAATATTTCAAGATCACTCATTTTCAGTATGAACCGTCGTTGCCGAGCTGTAGTTAACGCAAGGGGTGGAAATACCAAGTATTAAATCACTTATCAGCATTCCAGTATTTTGAAAATTGTTTATGTCTCTTCTTTCACATAAGATTCAGGGAAATCCTGAATTTTTATTTAATTTAATGTGTCATGTTTCGTTCAAAACCTTTCCGAGAGAATATAAAAAATAAGTTATAAAGTCAATGTAAAGTTAACTTCCATTAAAATTGAGATTTTTGGAATGTGCATTAATTTTTTTGCGCAGTGTATATGAGTAAGACTTTAGGTTGTAATAGAGAGTCCGAAAATATGGAGAAAATTCAATTGACTTACCTTCAAAATGCGCCAGTCAGTTTTTTAAAACAAAAAATGTTTATACTATTTACAGAGCAAATAGATTTTTGACGCCAGCTTATTTACTATCTCAATCTCTTTCGGTTCTTCTACCTATTAAATAATTGGGAAGAATTCGATTTAATCTAGGTCTCTTCTTAAGTATAAAATTCGAGTTCATAAAATGAACTTCTTTTTTGTATCTGTGAAATGTTTCATTTAACTGAGCAGATATTGCCGATTTGTTTAAAATATTTTACCGTATTTTTCGGGTAAGAATACTCAAAAACTAAAGGAAGTCTCCGATAATTCACAGTTGAGTTATAAAATTCATATCTTCATATCCTTCTACTTTTTTTCACGATCGACATCCTACAGAGTATGTACTAATCGTATTAACGCCCATACCGGTATATCTAGTTTTCATTATATTAGAAGTGAACAGCTGCATCATTTAATTAATTCTCTGTCAGACGTCTAATTAATTAATAAATTTTTGTATGAATTATTTTCATCTAATGAAACATTGGTGCTTTCAACACATCTGCTACATCGGAAGAGCTGATTAGTTGAACATGAATAATTTTCTACTTTATGGTATATTCATAATAAGTATTCATGATTTTTTTGTCTATTTTCTAAGATTTTAATCCGAAAATCTTTTTTTTCTAGTTCCACATAATATTTTATAGGTTGATGTCTAGACCCTTCAGATTGTATTTAATCAGTTATATATAATTCAATCATAACTTCAATTTTTTTTGATCCAGGTGTCCCCATGAATTTTTAGGCGAGCTGAGCTCTCTGTATTTATCGATTCTTTTTATTGATATACAAGATGTTATGTTTATAACAATTGGGGGCTTCAATGAGGGATGTAAGCTGAACGATTTTTGAAAATACATGTAGTAAGACGTTTCATCGAAAGGAAAATTCCTACAAAATCATTATTATTTCGATAAAAAAAAATTTCGGCAAAAAATAGACTTTTTCAAATCTCGTGAAACAATAAAACATTATAATTATGCTCAAAATTCTTGGTAAGGTAAGATGAAATGAAAAGTAACGAAACTTTCGAGAAAACGCAGGGTTTTACATAAAATTCTTCCAAGGATATCTTGACACTATAAACTTGAAATCTCAGGAATGTTCAATATATAGCTTATTATTTGAACGAAATGAACGGTTAAATTTTTTCGACTTTTTATATCGATTTTCTCGAAAGTTGGGGTCCTTTTTGATCTGGAATTTTAGTATTGAATTGTAATGTAACTATACAAATGCATGTGTCATGTCTGGTTGTACAAAAAGAGGTATTCCTAAGTTAGGTATCATTTGGCAAGTTTCGTTTTCGGATGGGTGACCGCTCTTTAGATTTCAAACGTGAATCGGTTCATAGGTAATTGTTTTATGGTCTCTCTCGCATATAATTTATTATACATTATTGGAATTGCAAACGAATGTCATTACACAATAAATTGAGTCCCTAATATATTATCATCAATACTACAGTGTTGACAATTGAGTTAATTATGGTCTTGTCAATAAATCCTAATCGATATTATATTTATGGATCTACTAGACTGTTTTTTCCATATTGTTGAGGTTTTGACCATTGCTTTCATCAAACCGAGATATTTTGGTCCCCCTCCTTAATTTGCACCCCTGTGCCTGTCGTAAAAACCTGATGTCACACATTATTTCTGCTTTTTTCTTTAGAAACCGTTTGAAAACATCTGGCTCTATTTCTTTGATGTTTGACGTTGAAACTTCAACTATTATTCTCAGATGTCCACAGGTTTCCTCTCGATTGATTTCAAAAAGATTTTGCATAGTTGGGAAAGATTGATACGGAAAAACGCATGTAATGGTTCATTCAGATACTCGTGTGAAAATCTTTAAAGGTCAGTTGATGGTTGGCATAATGTCTTTCAATTGAAAATAAAGGGGTGAGATAATAGGGTTACCTATCTCCATCCGAAGGTCCGTCCTAACCTATTAATCACATCTAATACCACAAGACAAGTTTTTCGTGCGAGCAGGCTAGGTACAATAACATGTCCCTAAGGCATAACATCTTTGAAACTATTGAATCTGGAAAAATTGCAAGGATAAATGTGATATTTTTCTTAATTTTTTCCCCTGTAATTTTATTCGGAGAGAGCAAGCAATGTTCAGTCTTTTATTTGTGACTTCATTTTCATATAGGACAAGTTTTTTTTTATTCCTAATTTGAATTCAATTTCGATGGCGAATCTGAATCTACCGTAGACGATCACCGAATATTAAGGTTCTGTAGAAAGTTCTTTGCACATTCTGAGAGTTGTCCTTACTTGGAGATCCAGACCTGGTTTGGCAAACCTTTTTGGTTTTTGAGTAACATTTTTCGAATATCGAGGATATTTCTATAAATGAGGTTCATTAATAATCATAATTGACTGTAGTTTGAAGTGCAATGGTGATTTGATTAATTTAGCTTGTATACAGGGTGTCCAGACGATTGACGTCAATAAATTACATTTAGATTATTCAGACCTGTGGCTATCCAAAAATATGTATGTAATGCGATTTTTTGTAGTTCTCGAATTATTATTTTTTGAGTGTTCTTTCAATGTTTTTTGTCAGCTAGGTTTGAAAACTTCACATCTTTCTATGCAGTGAGTATTTTGCAGTTTTTATTTTTTTAACATGGTCGTCCTGAATGTTGCTACAATAAAAAAAATCAGCTTCCTGAAATCACTGCAAGCTACCCAAAAAAGCTTGAAAGCTAGAACTTCAGGTTTCAGTAGGATGTACCCAAACATTCATTTTTGATTCAAAAATAAAAAAAGTGTTTTTTGGCTAAAAGTTCAAGAACTTTGCGCAGTCCTAAGCTGTGAAAGTCAAAGAAAAAAAAGTACTTGATTGGATTTTTTTGTTAATCAGCTTTAGAAGGCGGAAAGGCTGAAAATCATTGAAACTCGATATAATTCGTTACAAAAACGAGTAGAAATTTTCGAAAAAAAAATTTACAAAGTGAATTTTTGTTGAATTAACAAAGGTATATGTTTATTTGGATAGTTATAAGTTAATTCGAAAATAAGAACAATTTGTAATACGAGGACCAACATAAAAATGGCCTGAACTATATGTTTTAACCACAAAACGAATGGTACCAATGGAATCAATGAAAGAACTATACATATATGAGGAAAAGTTCACATTTTCACTGTTTGTACTGAGAAATAGACTTGTTCTGTAGTTTTTTTCTAGAAAATTTTCATTGAGAGTTTAAGTACTTAAATGTCATATCAAAACCATGAGTTCGATTCCGGCTGTGATTTTTCTATGAACCGACCGAAGTTGAGTGAACAAGATATGCGAAAGATGAAAATACATAGGTTATTGTAGTTTGTTGCGCTATTCATTAATTTAAAAATCAAAATTGCTTGTATCTTCAAATGTTTTCAACGCTCGTTTCAAGAAAATTATCCATTACACACTATTCTTAATCGTTATTGTGTCTCCACAAAAATCCATAAAGAAACCCCAAACTTTCCCAGCTGATTACTAATTCAGGCCAGACGCAATAAACTTAAAACTTTTTTAAACTACCGAAATTTACCCCCGCGACAGGCAATGATGACGGTCCCAGAGGGGGGGGGGCAACGAAGAAAAAACATCCTAAGTTACCGTCAGGTACTGTTCCCTAATGAGCCTCTCCGAGGGAATTTCCGTGGAAATTACTCCTCTTTACCTCTTCCCAGGCGAGCAATCTACCTCGAAACCGGTTTTGCGCTCCTTTTTTCATTCCTCAAGTGGAATGAACTCTATGGTTATGTTATGGCATCGGTTGCCAAACTTCGAACCTATTTCCCCAGAAGTTGAGCTAGCCTGCTAGCAACATAGTTTTCGTTATTTTGCGATAAGAAATTGTTCTTTTCTGTGACGGAAGAAAAATCTACATCTTATATCAGGTCATATAAATATGACTTTTTACGAGATTGCTTTTTTCCCTGTCAAAAATAGTTATTTATTATACAAGGGAAAAAAGTATTAGATTTTAGCTCGAGGTTATATTGTTTCCCGACGCGAAGCGGAGGGAGACAAAAAACCGAGAGCTAAAATCTACTATTTTTCCCGTGTATAATACACTATTTTTTCTGTGACAAGAAAAACAACGATTTAATAGTGAAAGAAATATAACTTCTCACGAAATTACTTTTTTCCCCGGGAAAAAAGTGAGTACTTTTTTCCCGGCTACATAGAGAATCATTTTTTTGACAGGGAAAAAAGCAATCTCGTAAAAAGTCATATTTTGTGACCTGTCAAGAGATATAAAATGTCACATTTTTTTCCCGTCACAGAAAAAAATAATTATAATAATTTCGTGAATAGTTATAATTCTTTCACTATTAAATGGTCGTTATTCCTGTCACAGAAAAAAATAGTGTATTATACACGGGAAAATATTAGATTTTAACTCGAGGTTATGTTGTCTCCCGACGCGAAGCGGAGGAAGACAAAAACCCTTGTATGATAATTAACTAATGTTTTCTATTAATCATTATTCCTTGATCACTGGATTGAGTTCAGTTATGAGCGCGAAAATTACCTGATTCCAGACTTTCACTCCGTTTATTCAAAATAACTGTTTTAACAGAATGATTAGCAAAACCATTAAATTTTTCTCGTATCATTGTTTTAGTCTCATCCATGTCAATTCATTGAACTGAAAGAATACTTTAATTCTAACTCTCACCGTAGTTTTTCAGGAAAATAGATCAATTTTTTACAGAAGATAATCTCGTAATTATTTCAAATTCATCATCATGTAATGCGGCCTTGCAACACCCTCAAGATTAATGGTGGTACTCTGCTTTCATCTGTAAGCCGATCTGTAACTTTTAATGAGCTTACAGGAATATTGCAACTCTGGACCTCTTTAAGGGATCTGTAGCTAACAGAAATCGATATTTACGAGTACTCGACGGTTGATTGGAAGCATTATCGAATGACATATCGTGAGGTTTCGTTGAATGGTTTGTTTATTTTAGAACGAACACCAGCATTTTAATATAAGAAAGTCATGGAAAATAAAAATAATATGGCTTTGTTAATTGGATTGTTATCGGGAGAAAATCATAACAGGTAAAACATTAGAAAAGAGGTTTAACGCATACATCGCCATGAACATTGTTCATGGCATTGTTCAATAATATACATGACCTGAAAATCATTCTTTTTTAGGAACTTTATGAAAATTGGAAGGAAAAGATTGCGTGCTCAAATGAATCCATTTGAAATGCCGGATACCCAGAAAATGCCGATTGCTCAGTTTGTGAACATGTTGAGATTGAAGAACCAGTTTACTATAAACTTAATAAATGCTCTATAGCAATTTTAACCAAGAAATTTTTCTTTCTTGTTTTCAATTTACTAGGTGAAAGAAACAAACGCATACTATTTATAGAAAAATGTATTTTCAAATTCAAAGCAAAACCATTTACTCATAATACCTACATAAAGCTCCATGATCATATCTCACGATTGAAGGCTATGTTTTCGATTCGTTCAAAAGTGACACTGTAAATAAGAAAGTTTCAGGAACCATTTCAGTCTGCCAGTTACAGATCAATCGTACGCTACAGTATCGTTAATTACAGATGAAAAGCAGAATTCCACCATAAATGGCCAAGTATGTCGTCGGTCAACACATAAATTTAACATGACGTTTGCGTTCATCGTTTCAATTTTTTCAAGAAAATAATAATTTGGGATTTCCAGTTAGGTTTGAGCTACTCACAAAAAGTCTTCACTAACGAATGTTTGGAGACCACTGGTTCGTAGGTTATTTCTTACCGATGGTCTGTCTGTTCGTATACCTCTTTTTAGGGTCTGGGGGCCTGGAATGTATGATCTCAAACGATGTGTTTGAGTTGCAGGTAGATGTTTCTGAATTGATAGCGTCCTCTCATACCACCATACTCTTTTGATAAAAAAGCTGACGTGTCTGGACGCCAGACAACCACGTGGATGTGTCAGATTTTAAATTTCATTTCGATATTTCTAGGCATACCCCAATCACTTCGATAAAATCAAGCCGTTGGCCATGGATGACATATCGCAACTACATATGTGTGATGATAATTTGTGAGGTTAGATTCTTCTATCATGGAAGTATTTGTAAGAAGTTTTTTTTGATTCTCATAAACGGTGGAAGCTATTTAAGAAAGTAGTTCCTATATTTCCTTTGCAATCTTTCTGATAAACTAGAAAAATGAAAAAAAATTAAATTTGTGATCCAACTACATATAGATAGTTTTAATTCGTGTTATTATCTTTTCCCCTTCGTTTATTAGCAGTCAAAGTAAATGACATGTGTATCTATTACTTACTACATATTTATGAAAATGGTACGATTACAAATGTAAGTTTACTGAAGTTTTCACTTTAGAACACGATCATTAGTTATTTATGATTAAAATACAAACGCATTGTCATATGTCCACCAATTCATAAACATGTTTTTATATTAACTACAGTCTGTTCAATTTTAAGCATCATTCATTCATTGTAATCAATGAAATTGTTTTTTGCAAATAGCTAGGAAAATTTGAAATTTCTAACAAAATGTCTGAAAGGAAAAGTCAAGACAATCGCATGAACATTCAGTACATCAGTCTTGATTCACAATATAAAATTCAACTTGAATATGGAGATTCTTCTTGTTAATATTCCAATTGAATTTTCTATGGTTCTGTTAACACTATGGCCACAAAAATTTGCATGAAGCTTATGAGCATCTTGCATATGACCGCAACATTTCATTTCGATGGGCTTCGTTTTGTCTGAGATATTGAGGAACCAAAATTTTGAATCGCCAAATTTTATGGAACACCCTGTACGATTTGGCTGGTTAACGAACTCAACCGAGTTATTTGGGAACCAAACTCACCCTGAAAATTTCAAGTCTCTAGGTCAATCCCTCCGAAAGTTATTGTGCTAATGGCCGGATGAACGATTCTACAGAGAGAATTGAATTTGACCATGAATTCGTCATCAGCGAGTCTACACCCTATCGTTTGAGACCAATTTCGGCTCAAAATTCGAAAATTACAGACATTTGGGCAAAACGATATAGCACCCGTTTGAGTAGAACGAGCGCTCAGAAACAAAATTACGCTATACTTTTTAGACTATCGCAATATGAACGATTCACCTCAAAATAAAAGAAAAATTATATTTCCCTGCACCTAATTCGAGATCACCTTATTCAAATTCCTCTCGCCAAGTGAGATCCCTTCGAACATTCCATCTCCTCGAGGAAAACATCGGAATTTTCCTCCAAAAACTCCTCAAGTATGCCTAACGATTCCGAGATGCATCCTTACATCTTAGGACCATAACTCCGGAAGATTCTTCCTCGCCAAAACTCTCCCCATCCTCGAACAGTCAGCGATATCTTCTGCTCGTCTGCGCCCCAAAACTCCCTTCTCGCAGCAGAGTATTGATTGAAAAACTTCGTGGGGAAGTTTGAGCGTCGAGACCTCCCTCGTACAGCTGTGCCCCCAACGCGCGTTCGCTGCGCCTCTTCGCCCTAAGCCCCAGTGGCGACTCGTCGGTTGTTCGGAATAGTTTTTAAAATCTCCCTACCTTTAAATTGTAATTAGTCAAATTTGATAGAATATATTTTAAATACGCATTGTCAATTGAATACATAAGTTATTTTTGTTCAAATATACCCATTTTCGAGCTTACAAACCACATCGGTTAAGGCTAGTCGTTTTAGTCATTAATGTAATCAAGATCATGAATTTCGTAACAGCTCACCCTTGAAGTGATACAACGCAGAAGAATAATAGTATATAAACGCAAATAGAATAATATACTATTATTAATATATTATAAAAGGACAATGTAACGTTCACCTTCTTCAGACAAACTTGTAAAATATTCAGAATTGTGTGTTTTTTTCATTTGCAGTCTAATTGACATTGAAAGTTGTCAATGCATAGAGATGTTGATTTATTTAATTTTGAAATTTCCTGATGTCACTTCTTTCTTCAATTAATCAATACAAATACGATCAGAACAATTGGCCAAATTATCTACTTCATCTAACAAAATACATGTGGATAATTATCAGGCTCCATCATTAGGATCTTTGTGTTGTTCTAGTTCATCATATGATCTCCGCTATTTGAACATACATGATCAGCGATTTGTGATCTTGTAATGTCTCTATTTTTGATGTTGTTCTTATGTTCCCGTTTTCTTATCTCTAAAGGTCTCGATGTCTCTCCTGTATAAGATTTTTCACGTATACAGGGAATATTGTAAACACAATTTTTTATAAATACATGTGTCTGTAAAAATTACGAGGGCAGATGATTCATCGATGAAAATAAGCAGGAGTAGTTTATATAAATTTATTTCGGAATCGCCCTCCTTTCCACGATACAGCCTTCGGAAGGCGATGAAGAGTTGACAGTTTTTTTTATTTTTTTACGGTTTCTCGAAAACACTGAGTCATAAAACAATACATAATATAAAGCACTAAGTAGATGTTACTCACACAATTTTTTTAGATCTCATAACTTTATTATTAGGTGTTGTAAATAACAACCCCCTATGATTTTCGCTCAAAAAGTGTTTTCGTGATATAGATTTTAGAAAAATAAATTTCCTTGTGGTTTGCCATTCAATTCTGGAGAAAAAAAATCTCATGCGAAATTTCGATACAGTCGAAGGAAGAAATAAAAACTTACAAGAGTTTTGATCACTGTTCTATTCCACTTCAGCGTATGAGTGTTCCATAGAATGAATAATCTAAGTGTCTATGACAGGAGATGAAGGTTTAATCAGTAATTACCGAAGGAAAATTATATTCGTTATATTTTAATTTCAATAAAATAACTTTCTTCTGATTAATAAGCATAATTGACAAAACCAATTTTGAGCATAAACAATATCTTAGAATAAATAATAATATTCATTCTATGGAACATACGATGAAATGGAATGAACAGTGATCATAACTACTTGTAAGTTTTTATTTTTTCCGAGAAAGTATCGGCTGTATCGATATTTTGCTAGAAACATTTTTTCTCCAGAATTGAATGGGAAACCATAAGAGATGTTATTTTACGAAAAATCTATTCCTCGAAAACAATTTTTGATGGAAAATCATAAGGGGTTGTTATTTTCAACCCCTAATAATAAAGTTATGGGACCAAAAAAATTGTGTGAGTAACATACTCAATGAATCATATTACGTATAGTTTTATGACTCAGTGTTTTTAAAGAGTCGAAAAAAAATTACAAACTGTAAACTCGTCATCGCCTTCCGAAGGCTGTATTTTGGAAGGGGGGTCGATTTAGAAAATAATTTATTCGAACTACCCTTGCTCATTTTTATCGAGTAATCAGCTCCTTTCAATTTTATGATTTTTTCTGGTAATGACTTGAAATGCCCATTGTTTCACACGATTTTCAACGAGACGCCACTGCTCTTCCCTCAGCGAAGAGAGACGAAATTCCTCTGGCAAAATGGGCCATTATCCTATCGATTTTTCATCTGCCGCTGAACTGAGGGAGTACTTGAGGTCTGAATAAAAAAAGAAACAAGAGCTTTATGATATTGTACTGCTTATCTTTTTATTATTGTGGTGGAAAATCTCTTTTGGCGATGTTGGAAGGTTATGGGCCGTAGGGTGTGATTCAAATATACTGAATGCTGCATAACTTCCAACAATTTTTTTTAGTATGGCAATTTACATGAGTTGTTGGATTTATTAGGTACAATGAAAGTTGCCCATCTTCCGTTTTATTATTGAACTAAATGAGATAAGTTGTCTCGTTATAAACTGTGTTAGTCTTTATGTTGCACCTTGATTTTAATGGTTGTTTCGTCTCATTCAATATTTTATGTTACCATCGAACCAGATTTTACCTAAGTGATACAAAGAGTTGAAATTTCTAGAAGATTCTTCGAGTTTTTCCCCATTAGACATATTCTTCCATATATCGATTGAAAAACTATCTGGCAGGATTCTGCATTTCTAAAAAACTTTTCTCTTTATATCAAAAAATTGTGTTCTCAATATTATTATCAATATTTCCTGTATATGTGGAAAATCTTATACTGGAAAGACATCTAGACGTTTAGAGATAACAAAACCGGAACATAAGAACTACATCAAAAATAGAGACATTACAAGATCACAAATCGCTGATCCTCTATGTTCAAATAGCGGAGAAAATAAGGGGATCCATATGTATTTTCTTAGATTAAGTAGATAATTTGGCCAATTGTTCTGTTGAAATAGATCGTATTTGGATTGATTTTTCGGAGAAAGAAATGGAAATTTCAAAATGAAATAAATCATCATCTCTATGTGTTGACAACTTTCAGTGTCAATTAGACTGCAAATGAAAAAAACGCACAATTCCGAAGATTTTACGAGTTTGTCTGAAGAAGTGTCTGATATAGTGTCAGTTGCAGGAACGTCCATTAAAATTTGAAGGTCCATTAAACTCTTAATCCTCCATTATACAAGGAACTAATGGAGGATTAAGGTTTAATGGACCTTTAAATTTTAATGGACGTTCCTGCAACTGAGCAATAGACACGAAAACGTTATATCATCGTTTTCATTCATTTCCTTTTTCAGTTTTACTGTTAGGCAACATTTTTTTCCGAAACCAATTTGCTCCTGACAAATGAGTGAAAAGATTTTCTCAGGAGCACTTCATCTTGATTGAAAAAATGTTTAATAATTTCTGTTTCAAAGACTGGGAGGAGTGAAAACCTAAAAAGTTTTTTTAAAAATATTTTTCTATTATCACTGGTTTTCGTGCTAGATCTTCGCTACATCCCAAAAATACTAACACTTGGCATAATGCAAAACAATCAACTGTTGTCCTAACATGTTTATAACACTTCAGTTCAATAAAGAACATAGACAGACCTTGTCAGAGGTAGACACAGGCAAAAATAAGAAAAAAATCTCAATGAATTCCCCCTCTGCTCTTTATAAACATTAACCTAACTTTTGTCATTCTTATGCTTTTCAATATATTAGCACCAGTTTTTGTGGTTCTACATTTTAATATACCTTCCAGTGATACGAAAGTTGATTTTCACCAGAAAAATGCCGAAATACTGTAACATTTGCAAGACATGTGAAAAACATGATTTTTTACATACAGCAACATTCCAGGGTTGAGTACAGTAGCGTGGGTTGATTATCGGTAGTAGTTATTATTATTATTGTGTTTCTATTATTCTGTGAGCTTATTAAGTATTATTTAGATAATGTTCCGTCACTAGTAACCGGATTGGTGACTAATAGTTCAATGTCATTCCCAGAAGTTACAATTTCGCTATATTCAACATCAAATGATCTCAATTTCACACATATTTCATTATTATTTCACAATATTACCCATATATTGATGGAGAATATTCTGAAAAATTTTTTGAAAAAATTGTTACAATATTTTCCTGGAATTTTGGAGTTTACATAAACGTCCATAAAATCAGTTGTGCAAAAATTCAACCCTTTAGATTGTTCAAAAGATAGTTTATTTGGATTTTCATATGGTCAAAAAGTTTTCTTTCATTTTTTTTTATCTATAATGCGCATATAATTTGCAAAAGTACATATTCGAAGAAAAAGAATGAACAAAAATGTTTTTTATAATAATTGTCCTCAGTACCAAAAATGTCTATAAAAGTCGACGAAATTTGATATTTAGGTGATAGTATGATCAATTCAATCTTTTTGTTACAATATTCTATAAAATCTCTCAACATTGACCAAACTTATTCCTATAATAAACAATTATATACAAAATGAAAGCTTGTTCATATTAGAAAAATATTGAATCGAATTTGATATCGGTTATTGGTTTATTTATATTCATTTACGAATTAAACTTTCCTGTTCAGATCCTGATCCCACCTTGGATATTCCAGGTTTTTCAGTTCTCATCGTATTCACCGTAGACCGTTACGATATTCAAATTTGAATCATCGTTTTACAATTATGATTAAACCACGAAGGCTTCTGAGTTCACGCCAATCCTTTCTTCGTTTTTTCAATGTTATAATAATGACATAAATGAAAAGAAGTATTTCATTGATAGTAAAAATATTTTTTCTCTTCATTTTTCTTTATTTCTTAACATAACTTTCAACACACCTTACAACGTTGGATGAAAATGATTGGTTAAAAAGAAGGAAGAATACAGTGTGCAGAAGGTCCTGACTTGTCAGGAAGACAGAGATCGATTTAGGATCAGCTAGTAAACATCTGAGTAATATTCAATCCCATATTCTATCTTTTAATTTTTAGTCCTTAGACTATCTTAGATGCTCATAACATTACAATTTCTTTAACCATCTTATTTTGCAGTATTCCTGGAATCCTAGACTCGTCGACGTCCTAGAAAAGTCGAGTTAATCTAATACAAATGATAATTCTGTAATAAATTGTTATCTTATTACCATCATTGATAACTGAAGTAAACATAACCTCGTTTATGTCCATATCCTCCACCTACGGTCAATGTCGCCAATAAAAGAACCAGTAGAGATGGACATGGTAGAGTACATATCGAGGGCAGGGTTATGAATATCTGTCGCAACGTAAATATCACACGGATAAAAAGAAAGCATTAAATTGCATTAAACCTTATTATTGAATGAAATGTTTTCGCTTCGTGTCTTTGAAGGAAATAATTTTTCACTTTAAAAGCTTTCGATTGAATCAACAGATAAGCAAGTTTACAATAAGGTTCCTGAAGCTTTCAAACTAATGAAACAGAAACGTTGAAGAAAAAAGTGGAACAAAATTTTCACAAAAAAGTCTATTATACAATGAATTAATTTTGGTCGAGCCATTTTGAATAGTTTGCCTTGAATGTAATGTTTATTTTATATTTTACTGTTTATGTCGTTTGATAATTGACTTGTTCTTAATTTATTGAATTTAACTTGTAGATTACCCTTCTTTATTACTGATTTTAATACAATATTATGAACCCCTTTATGCAAATTAATGACATATTGACACCCCATGCAAAATTTTGATGGGCTGAAATTATTCACTCATGTATTATTTTCTTGTGAGGCGAATAAATATAGTTATTTAATCAACTAGGTTATTAAAGACAGCGACTTATGGTCAAGATATTTAAATGCGTGAGCGGAGCGAACGCGTTAATAGTTCGAGACCATTAGTCGCTAGATTAATAACCGTGTTGATTACAAGATTTTTCCGACGATCTCAATATGATTTGCGAATGAATTCTTGATTGAAATACATTCCCATCTGCACAAGACTTACATTTGTCATAATGAAATTTCTATGTATCTATGTTCCAGTAGAGCTTTGACATTTCTCGTAGTGCTTCTGAATAATTTGTAAACGGTTGCCATGAGGATTGCACATTAAAATAGCAAAAAAATTGAGCATTAAAATGGGTCAATAATGTTCAATTTTGTACATATTAAAATCACCTTTTACTCCGAGGTCGGCGGAAAAATAAATAAATGGGATCCCATCATATTAATAAAGTTTTCATACATTCTGGAAAACGAACGTATTCAATGTATCTCAAAAAAATATCATATTCGTTTAGTCTACTGCGTAAACGCAAGGGATCTGCAGATATTTTCATTTCATTTCCACATATTTGATACATTTCTCATACTGGAAATGAGCGCAGTGTTATGAATTACAAATAACAAACCTTGAACATGGTATGAAAATGACGATCCTGTGTGCGTTGATATTTTTTTATTATGAAAACTCAACAAAAGCATATACGATGCGGATATTACTTCCATGAGTTGTTTTTCAATTCCTATACCTCTTTGTCCGCATACTATTTCAACTTCAATATCAATTACGAATAGATATTGTGTGCATCAGTTACATTTCGTTTACTAAATAAGAATAGAAATAGACATCCAAAATGAAATTATTCACCAGTGCTATTTACTGTATTATATTTATATATTTTGTCAGGAATGAGTGAAAGTCAACATATTCACTGTTATGTATTTTCTTTTTTTTCCTTGACATTTCCTAATTTCATTGTGAATTGTATTAATCATTTTTATTGAATAATAATAAATTATGCAACGAACGTATAATGATAGCTATTATTCGCGAGGTGAATAACATCCATTATACGCGAGTAGCATACTATACTTTATCCACGACTACTGAATATATTTCTTGAAGATTTCACATTTGGCGATCGCGACAAGACGCTTCTTTGACAAGCATGGAAGAAGTCAAGTTGACACATGAGAAATTTCTGGAGAACTGGTCATTGTATATTTTGTAATAACAAAATCTTTAATTGATATAATGAATGTAGATTTGGCCCTCGATTGACAAAGAATACCCATATTTGTTAGTCGGAGTACCGTAGAATACTGAAGAAATACCAGATTAAAGAATATTATGTCGAATCTATGAAGCATCTGACAGCAGTGAATGATAATCTCATTATTCCCTTGTTATTAATGCCGAGCATAGATTGCCACTTTATCATTTTAATTGAAGCGATAAGATAGTGAAGATGTGTTTTTATAAACTGAATTTAATGACAGCTTATAAAGGAAATGTCATTCAGCAATCTTAAAAAAATGATATTAATAAATGGTATTATTTCACCTTTTTCCGTTGCAATTCAATGAAAACTCCGTAAATTACAGCAGTAATCGAAGGATGAAAGGAGCATAAGGATTTTATACAGATTTCAACTACAGGTTTTCATTCATTCTGCAACGAAGAAAAAGGAGCCAAGAAGTGTCACATTTTTTAATATTAACTCGTGAAGCAACACCGAGGCCTCCTGCACTTGAAAAATTCTTTCAGAATCTCCACTATTTTCGAAAAACTCAATGGTCCTAGAATTGGTATACCATTGCAGATATAGACATGGTAGCGTAGATATCCAGAGCAGGGTTATAAATCCCTGTCGCAACGTTAATATCAAACGGATAAAAAAATAGCATTAAATATTTCCATTATTATTGAATGAAATGTTTTCGCATTGCGTCTTTCAAGGAAATCACTTTTTACGTCGAAAGTTTTTCGATCGAATTAACAGATAGTTCGCAAAAACTCACTGAAACTTCCCACGTTTCTCGTTGATATTTATTGTTGTTATGAAATTGAAACGAAGAATAATACGTTTCTTTTTCGACCTACTTAGATTGATAAAGTATTTTAACTGAATGTTGGTGCGCTTACCTGTGGAAATATTTGTTGCTTCTCATCAGACAGGTAGTAAAAGGAACGATGTCTGTCTACCTGTATGAATTCCGCAGCTGTTTTTCGTAGAAGCTACATAGAGAATGGGCCTTTGATATTGACATGTGTAGTTATAATACTTTTTTGTTTGTACCTTCTCGGCGTAGAGACTGAAGAGGAATCTTTATTGAAAGCGTATTCATAGGCACCCGGAGGTTATAATTTTCACCAAATGTTGTTGAATTCTGGGCTGTAAATGGCTTGAAACGATTAGCAGTGGCAATTGAAGCCTGGTTTGATTAACCCTCCTGGTTATAGTTAAGTTTTATTTCAATATCGGATCTCAAAAACAAGACTTGGAATTCGATTGTAGTTTGTGGCTCAGGAGTGATATTTATACACTCACAGGCAAAATAATCGAACCACTCAAAAAATCGATGAAGTTTGTTGATTCATAAATATGTTATTTCAAGTCCGATTCGAATGAATTTTTTTCCAACTGTATATTCATCCTTAATCAATCACTAGTTTTTAATTTTACGAAAACTAGGCGAACGTCATTTTATACAGGGTGAAATAAAATATACTTTTTATCCCAACTTTAGAACCACCTCTGGTGTGTCCCAGTTGTTCCTCCGGGTGATTTCTTATTTCGTCATCAGGAGACATTTTCTCTTGACATTTTAATTCTTCATTGATAACAATAGACCAATTTTCTTTAAAGATATAGGGTTTTCAGTAAAACATTAAATTTCGCTGAGGCTACAACAGTACTTCAACAAATTCAACCCTAAAATTCTGACCTAACGAAAATAAACTGAAAACTAAGTCGAAAACATAACGTGTTTTCCATCCAGACGCGGATAACAGGTGCAATAATTCGTCTCGGCATGTCATCATTAAGATTTTGAATCAATTAGAGCATCACTGAGCTGCTGCAAATTTTCAGGAGTTCGTACGCGAGATCGAATTTTCCTCCTAAAAGCATCCAAACATGCCCAATTGGGTTCGAATCTGGGCTCAGAGCCGGCTAGTTGAATTCTTGGATATCAACCTCTGCTAAATACTCCCTGGCAATCCTACATACATGCGGTTGATAGTTGATACAGTCGGGCATTATGAAGCATTAGCACGAAATCGTCTCCAATAAACGGTGCATACGGAACAATATGACGGGCTTAAACTTCTTTTGTTTTATTTCATTTAGTTTTCAGTTTATTTTCATAACGTCGGATTGAAGGTTAAATCTGTGAAAGTACTTTCATAGCCATAGCGAAGTTGTAGAGTTTGATGTTGCCCTAAAAACCCTGTATCTTCAAGAAAATTTGAGCTATTGTTATAAATCGAGAATTAAATTGTCAATAGAAGATGTGCCTTGATAATGAAATTAGCAATCACACGGTGAAACTACATATTCGAAAGAATGGAGAATTCAGAAAAAGATTAAATTCTATGGTACTCATTATACGTTCCTCTTGTAATTTTGCATTGAACATTCAATATAATAAGAATATGCGCCCTCAAAATAAATTTCAATAGAATCAGATATTTCGTTGTGGAAATATAAGGTTTTGTCTTTACAATATTCTGATCGAATTTTCTATTTTCTATCATTCCGTATGACGCATTTTTTGAGTATCTTACATGTGGCCACAAAATTTCATTTCTATCGGTTATGTTCTGTCTGAGATATTGAAGAACAATAATTTTGGTTGGTTTTATTTTATGGAACACGCTGTACGATTTTGCTGGTTAGCGAACTTAACCTACCCTGAACATTTCGAATCTCTAGGACAATCTTTTTGAGAGTTATTGTGTTTATGGATTGTTCCTATAACAGAATTGAATTCGACCTTATCGTTTGATACCATGTTCGCCTCAAAAACCAAAAATAACAGACATTTGGTCGAAACGAGATAGCACTATATAGTTTCAGTAGAACGAGCGCTCCATGAAGGTGCTCAAATTAATCGTGGTTTGAATCCAGACACAATATTTACCACAATTAAACTCTTTCAAAAATATCATTGTTCCAAATGAACACTTAGAAAAGTTTTAATTTTATCCTCCCATTCCATTTCCATCAATCCTGAATGCAATTTCCTTTTCTGGACTAGTTTCAAGATGAACTCCACTAATCACTATTTTTCTCTTTCAGGTACTTGAGCTTCCGTTCTGATTCTACAGGATTACGGTAAGCCTTCCAGAAAATATGTTCGTGAAGAAAGGACCATTTTGGAGATTATTTTTTTCTTTGCTGGCTATTCGTTTGGAGAATAAATACTTTTTCTTGCGTCTAGCAAGTTCCGTTCATTAAGTTTTATTACTGTAGAAATTCGAACAATGGATTCGAAACGTGAAACGTATATTCGGTTATTTCCCATTGTTGCCAGATTTATTCGGAAGTAAGTCTATATTATTTGTTCAGTATATGGAAGTTTCAAAGTTGTGGCGTAGTGATTAAAGCGTAAGGTGGGCATTTTTTTGTTCGTGTTAACCTGTTTAACTTGTCTCGCTTATTTTAATTCATTAAGCAATTCAATTTCGAAAGATGCAGAATCTACAACTGACAGCTTGACAACCAAAATTGGTCTCGATAACTGGTTCAAACAGTGGAAGAATGTACAAGGTGATTAGATTTTGATGTTACATACATCTCCTGAATTATCTGGTAATAACAACAGTAATATGGATGTTTTTTGTGTGAAATAGATTGATAGTTTATTCAATCAACTAGTTTATTAATCGCTAGATGGATAAACGAATTGATTACAAGATTATTTCCTCTACTGCATTTTGAATTGAGTATGACTGCTTGATTAAAATACATTCTCATTTCGCCTAAAGAATACGAGTATATTAGCATAATATAATTTCTCTATTTCAGTAGAGTTGAGCAATAAAATGGGTAATTATTATTATTGTTATTATTCAATTCGTATACGTTAAAACCACCTTTCGTTTTGATTTCGACGGAACTCAAAAATATTATCATCGCACACAATTACGAACAAAAAACGTTTTTGAGCGCTCATTCACCTTAAACGAGTGCTATGTCGTTTTGCCCAAATGTCTGTAATTTCCTAATTGTGAGCCGAAAATGGTCTCAAACGATAGGGTTCTACTCGGTGATGACATTGTGGTCCAATTCAATTCTGTCCGTGGGGCCGTCCGTCCGTCCGGGTTAGCACGATAACTTTCGAAGGAATTGTTCTAGAGCCTTTTAGTTTTCAGGGTGAGTTCGGTTCCCAAATGGCTCGGTTAAGTTCGTTAATCAGCCGCAGCAGAAGGGTGTTCCATAAAATATGGCCATTCAAAATGTTTTTGCTCCCCAATATCTCGGACAAAACGAAACCAATCGAGATGAAATGTTGCGGCCATATGCACGATGCTCATAATAAGCTTCGTCCGAAATTTTGTGGCTATAGTTTTAACAGAACCATAGAATATTCAATTGGAATATTGAAAAGAAGAATCTTTATATTTCCATAACAGGGTATCCGATTCAAGTGAAATCTTTTTTGTGAATGAAGACTGATACACTGAATGTTCGTGCAATATTTCAAGAGGAGCGCATCATCAGTACCATGAAATTAATTATTTTTTATATATTTCATTTGTTGAATAATGTCCAGAATATAATTCTGATTGTGCTGAGATTCTGCATTTATATATTTGGTATCAATCTCAAATCCCATATAATAAAATTCTGAGGTAATAGTTTTATTGCTCCACCAGAAAACGACCGCTCAGAAGCTCAGCGTTTTTCTTAAATTTTGTTGGTAACCTATTTACGTCATTGTTTCGTCCTTCGTTTTTGACCACAAAAAAAAGTTTATGGAGATATTCCTTCAAAGAGCTTTTCAACGAGCCTACAACAACAGTTGGATGTGGATACGACTTAGGGTTTAAAGAAAAACACCCAATTGTAATGCCAGATATTGCGACCTTGAGCGGAGCGTTTTCATTTGGCAACGCCTCTATGGAAGTTCCTGCGATGTTTTTCACCGGAAACAGCAGAATTCTTAATGCAATCACGTTGGCGACGCCATCAGCCAACTTCCAGGACTCCGCTGCAAATATATTAATTTTTCAAACTTGTTTCAAGTTTTAATGAAGGAGCGAGTGAGTAATTAGACGCTGTAGGGCGACTTGGACTCAAGTTCCCGTTTTTTCGCATAACTAATTGGAGATAAACGTCGGGAAAAGTCCTCGATAACTCCGCAGTGTTTGAAAAGTTGCGGGGACAGGATGCAAATGGCGTCGTCTGGCTTGTACATTTTAAGTGTTTGTGAGTTACCCGGTGGAAGGATGGACGAAGTTGGGCCTTTCTAAATCTTTTTATACATTGTGTTTAATCGTAAACCAAACAAACGAATAAAGCGTCATTTTTGCCATAAGCAATCTGGCAATATAAGGTATATGTCATGAGACATATAGGTACTCACTTTTACGAAGCGTTGATGGTCAATATTGAGCCATATTCTATTGAGTGTTGACAGTTAGGTATGTGTTTTATGTGAAAAGATACACCCTCAAAAAATATTGCTAAAATTGACCTTCTACACTCTGTATCTCGCTTATGGAAATATAGAGATTCTTTTTTCAATATTCTTCTTTTCAATATTCCAATTGAATTTTCCATGGTTCTGTTAATATTATGGCCACAAAATTCTGCATGAACATTCAGTGTATCAATCTTTATTTATAAAATAAATTTTATTCGAATCGAATATTTTTTTATGAGAATATAGAGTTTCTTCTTTTCAATATTCCAATTGAATTTTTATGGTTCTGTTTACACTATGACCACAAAATTTCGCACGAAGATTATCATGATCATCTTGCATACGGTCGCAACATTTCATTTTGATGGGTTCGTTTTGTTTGAGATATTGAGGAGCAAACATTTTGAATGGCCATATTTTATGGAACACCCTTCTGTTGCGGCTGGTTAACGAACTCAACCGAGCCATTTGGGAACCGAACTCACCCTGAAACTCTCAAGTCTCTAGGACAATTCCTCCGAAAGTTATTGTGCTAACAGACGGACGGCGCCACGGACAGAATTGAATTTGACCACGAATTCGTCATCAGGGAGTCTAACCTTATCGTTTGAGACTCATTTCGACTCAAAATTCTAAAATTTCTAATTCAATCAGTTCCTCTGCTCCACCACGTATTTCAAAACTTCTTAAAATTGTGGTGTAGTGAAACAAGATGAAGAAATAAGTTTTCACAAACCATTTTTCCTCCATCCCCCAACTCCACCAAACCCTTAACGAGCGAATCGCGGATGACAAATTACCCTCCAGTGCCGTCCGCGGCTTCACAGCACGACTTCGGTTTCTATTTTTTCCGGGACTGCTAATTGGAGATAAACGTCGTCTCCGGAAAAATCCGGGCCGATGACGAAATCCGGGCGTCCAATTAGGACCGGATTATGCTATGGCGGCGGACTGCAAATAACGCCATTTGCATACTTTTTCGCCTGCGCCGAAAGTGAAATCTGGTTTTGATTTTATTTGTTGTTCGGGCAAAGAGGAAATTCGTCATTTTCGCTGGGGGTGTAATGGAAATAGCGATAAGAGGGACGAAATCTGAATAGCAATTGGCGAAGAGATGGGGAGGAATTCGGGGTGTTGAAATGGACGGGAAGTAGGGGGAATTTTATTGATGTAAATAGTGATTTTTACACTTTTTACGCCAGTAGATATACGATAGACTTATACAGGGTGTCTGTAAACAAATGCGAGGGACTTAGGGAGATGATTCCTCCATGAAAAAGCAGGGGTAGTTTATATAATTTTTTTCGAAATCGACCTCCCTTCCAAGATACAGCCTTTGGAAGGCGATGACGAGTTGACAGTTGACAGTCATAAAACTATGCATAACATGATTTATTGAGTAGATTTTACTCACACATTTTTTTTATTTTAGGGGTTGAGAATAACAACCCCTTACGATTTTCCTTCAAAAATTTTTTTTGTGGGATAGATTTTCGAGAAATAAAACTGTCTCATGGTTTTCCATTCAATTTCTTAAAAAAAATTCCTTGCAAATTTCGATGCAGTCGATACTTTTGTCGGAAAAAATAGAAACTTACAAGCAGTTATGACCAATATTCATTCCATTTCATCGTATGTTCCATAGAATGAATATTCTAAGATATTGTTTATGCTCAAAATCGGTTTTGTCAATTATGCTTCTTAATCGAAAGAAAATTCTATTTGTGAAATTAAAATCCCACGGATAGAATTTTCCTCTGGAAGTTAGTGATTAAACCTTCAGAAAGATTTATAGAACATCTTGATTAAATGAAATGAACAGTGATCATAACTGCTTGTAAGTTTTTATTTTTTCGTAGAAAAGCATCGACTGTATCGAAATTTTGCGGTAGGCCTTTTTCTCCAGAATTGAATGGGAAACCATAAGAGAATTTTATTTTTCGAAAATCACGAAAACAATTCTTGAAGGATAATCATAAGAGGTTGTTACTTTCAACCCCTAATGATAAAGTTAGGGGATCAAAAAATAATGTGTGAGTAACATCTACTCAATGAATCATATTATGTATAGTTTTATGACTTAGTGTTTTTAGGACTCCTAAAAAATAAAACTTGTCAACTCGTCATCGCCTGTATCTTGAAAGGGAGGTCGATTTCGAAAAAAAATATATGTCCCTCTCATTTGTTTGTACCCAATACCTGTACCTCAGTTGGGGTCATACTTGACCTATTTATCAGTTGCAGTATCAATATCAGTCCTTTTGAAGTTATTACAGTTGGTACTTGTCGGTACCTACCTGAAGAGTTTACGATCTGCAAAAGTGTTTGCTAATGCCGAAAGCTTGGATATCATCTCAAACTAATGGTGCGTCAGACCATAAATATGGTTTTAACCCAAAGTCCCCCTTTAAGGTAGATTATAAATCTTTTTTGAAAACCTCAGGACAAACACGAGCCGAAAGGTTCATTTTCACTCAGAAGAACCATGATGGCTTATTGAAATTTAATCTGGTATAGTAGGTCAAAAATCGGCAGATTTGTTTGAGGTTTTCATTATTTTATGATGATTTTCCTAATTTTTCGATAAGATAGCTGTAGATGAAACGAAGATTTCACAACCAACTCAATTTTTGTTAATATCGTTTTATGAAATGTATTGGTATCATCTTCATGTTATATACAGCGTGCCAAAAAAGTAACGTAACTAATGATTCTTGTATGAATAATTACTCAGGAAAAATTCCCGCACCCCTAGATTTCAAAAGCGTTTTATCCAATCCTTTTTCGAATTCAATTTTCTTACGTCTACGCCACATACCCCTGTACTTTTGGGGCCGGTTAACTCAATCAGCAATATTGATTAGATATAATGTAGCAGAAACACATGCCAGAAATTTTTTGATAACCATATAGAGCAAGAGCCCGTGAACCCCAGACCTTCGTTATTTTATGAAAGCTGAGAACTTGTCTACGCATGCTCCCAACACAGGTAAGAACGATGGACCATTATGAAGTTTGGGTTACCCTGGCTTTGGCAGGTTATCGGTATTAAAGGGGTGTCAAATACTGATCTAAATTCGTCAAATTATAAAGTGTGCTGTTTTGATATTACCTTCAGAATATCATTAAAAATCACGTCATTAATATTGCCAGACACTTAAAATCGTGGCAACCCCTTGCCAGACTCCTTAATGTTCATTAAATTATATGTAATTCTAATTAAGTTATAGTATAAAAGCTTATTTTACTTGGATAATAATTAGATAATGTTTCCTCATTCGCCAGACATTTTTGATAGTTTCAACCCTTTGCCAGACAAGCATGTAGTTTAGCTGCAGGTGAACAATTTAATTTAGTTGTAGCATCAAATGTCTTTTCTTCAGATGTTTTTGGGATTCACTTGAATGATAAGTAATATAAATCTGTACCAAAAAATTTATTTGCATCATCATCATGCCGTCTCACTCGCATCCACTCATATATACTGTCTCGCGTTCGCACCTGCTGCTACCCTACATGCTCGTCTGGCAAAGGGTTGGAACTATCAAAAATGTCTGGCTGATGAGGAAACATTATCTAATTATTACCTAAGTATTATATGTATATAAAAATCAGCTTTTATACTATAACGTAAGTAGAATTACATATAATTTAATGAACATCAAGGATTTCTGGCAAGGGGTTGCCACGATATTAAGTGTCTGGCAATTAATGAGATGATTTTAAATGATATTCTGAAGGTAATACCAAAAAGCACACTTTATAATTTGACGAATTTAGATCAGTATTTTACACCCCTTTAATACCGTTTACCGTCAAAGCCAGGGTAACCCAAACTTCATAATGGTCCATCGTTCTTACCTGTGTTGGGAGCATGCGTAGACAAGTTCTCAGCTTTTATAAAATAACGAAGGTCTGGGGTTCACGGGCTCTTAGACTAATAGAATAATAGAGTTATTCTTAATCAAAACCGTTCGCACAATGTAATAGTTACACCATCGTTGTTTATTCATTGAGCAAACACCAATTAATTGCTCGGTAAACACCATCAAGCATACGTTTTCCGTTTTTGGTCATCGCGTCCGCCTTAGCTGGAGGCGCCTTGTGTACGTGGAACGATATTGTGTTGGAGGAATATAATATGTCGAAAGGAACAATTACAGTTCTTATTTCTTCTTTTTCGCAACACTACTGGACACGTAAGCACAAGAAACACTATTTCAAATGTAATAAGTGTACTTTTCTATTTGACGCTGCATCACTTCCAAACTAATGTAAAATCAAATGATGCGCGTTTCACAGGGTGGTCCAGATCGTAACCAAGCATTTTTAACCACGTATTCTACATCCAAAATAAGCCCTAGTTTGTCATATAAACATATGTCGAGAAATGTTTTCTCTCCGAGGGTGTTGAAATTATAGAAAATAAATGTTTCTTATTAATAACTTTCGCACTGCTTGAAATATTTTTATGGAATTGGAGACCGGTTTTGAGCGTCAAAGAGCACTTTTTGTATAATATCATTTCTTTTCTATTCTACTAGTGGCGTCCGTACTGCAGGGAAACTGAATATTTTCTGATAAAAAAATGATATTTCACTGGTTTTTCCGACATAAAAATTACTATTTGAATCCTTATTTAATTTGGAGCAAATTCGGTCTCCTGACTTTTTGCTGTACCGTTTCCGGTTAAAAAAATAAAGCATATTATCATGCATGAAGAAATCGCCAAAATTTGGTAAGGTAGGTACAAAACCGTAGTAAGCTTTTTATTGCTATATCAAATTTTGGCGATTTCTTCATGCATGAGAATATGTTTTTATTTTTTGTAACCGGAAACGGTGCCTCGCACAGCAAAAAGTCAGAAGATCAAATTTGCTCCAAATTAAATAAGGATTTAAATAGTATTTTTTATTGTCGGAACACCCAGTGGCATATCATTTTTTTATCTAAAAATATTCAGTTTCGCTGCAGTACGGATGCCACAAGAAGAATAGAAAAGAAATTATAAGTAATTAATAAAAACAAGCCTCTGGTCTAAAACGCGCAATATACAGATGGTGAACTATCGATAAATCAATTATTGTGCATATTTGAGCCGAGAAGATAATTTTTCTATTATTTTTGATAAATATATAAAATATTTACAAAGGCATTACAGTTCTAAATTAATTGTTGTATTTACGGATATTCAGACTACAGTAAGAACGTAAAAGCTATGGAGCAGCAGAGAAGAACTGCTGCACTTTCAAAACGTATAAAGTCTGTTACGATGAAATAATGGTTGTAACAGTTAATCAAGAAAACTTCTCATCAAATCGAAATAACAAAGCTAAGCTCATTAATATGTTAATTGCAAAATTACAAGCTGCAAATATTAGGTACTACTAAACAAGCCAGAGATTATGCGGGTGTTCTTATTGTTGAAACTGCAATTGAAGAATCAGAGTCTACAAAAACGGCAGTTATAATAGGACAAGATATTGATTAACTTGTCATTTTAATTGGTCGTACCCTGTCTACGAACCCATAGGAAATAAGATATTTCTAAAAAAGCGCAAAAAACCGATTTTTGTGACCTTCGACCTCAAAATTTAATAGTTGCTCACTCCCTATCATATGTAGGTTTTGAGACAACTTTTAGGGAGTCAATATAAAAGTATTTACAGATTTGCAGCTGGGTATCTCGAATTCCGAGGTTAATTCCTTTTTGACTGGACTATGAAAAAGATACGGATTTTCCATCAGGGCACTCATCAAATTCCTCAGTAGCTCATTTCCTCGCAAATTATCTCAAATATACCCCTCGCCATAAACCCATCCAACGCACATCTTTTCTCGGCCAGCGTAAGATAACGATCGAGCTCATCGCTGCGCTGCCGTAACCGCTCTCAGTTGCGACAGTTTTTGAATTATGGGCCAAGGCAAAAGCGTAAGGTTGACTGTTTCATAATTCCCGACAATTGTGCAAAATGACTGCTCGCCTCGTCGATTTACGACGCTGAACTTCGGGCCGAGAAGACTGAAGAAATAAGAAAGAGGAAAAAAAATCGCCAGCTCTGACCTGGATAGGACAAGCGGGAGATTGCGATCGCGCTAGGCGGTTCCTTTTGTTGGCCAACCTGACGCGGACTTTTCGGGTTTGTGGGTGAAGTTCAAAGCGATGAAATTTATTGTTTATATTGGTCGCGGAGGTGTGTTTTATGTAAGATTCAGGTTTGGTCTGGGTTGCTTTCAATGCCAGATGATATCCGATGTTTGATGACTTCTACAACGTTGTTGAGGTTGAATCATAGTGAAGTGGAGAAACTTGCCAAATTCCTGCAGTGTTGAGACATTCAGAGACACTTCGGACAAGGCGCACAGCGGTGGTGATAGTTAGTCTCCGACGAGACACTTTGTCCGGTTTCGACGAGGTTGTTGTAAAAAACATTGTGGTAAAAGGAACAATCGCACACCAAGACCGTTTCAGACAGTACGTTTTCGACTCGACTCGGTTCGCTCTACCACAACGCTTTTCACAGCTATCTATAGTGCGATAAGTGCAGGGATATGTTACACATCTACTACGTTTCACTATACACAAACATTTGAAAACATAATTGACAGATTTATGTAACAGTTTTTTCAATTAAATGAATTGGCACGCGTTTATTCTACTCTCCTTACCAGAAATTTTCAATATTTCCTCAATTTATACAAAGCATTCATATTGTTTATACCCCATACCGAAATTCAACCCAACAGCAATATTCAATTTCGCAATATCAAAAAAAAATTCAAGAACTTTGACACCACATATCTTGGTAACGAAGTCGTTTCGGTCCCATGTTTATATGAACTTTTCTTCTTATAATAAGCTGGGAAATCTTCCGCCTTTGATGGTATTATTCTGAGACGCATTGTATACAATTCAAGAGAATGGATGAATAAATAATAATTTAATTTCCATCTAAAATGATTATTTTTATCTATAAGGGTTTTTTCAATAAAGGTGTTATTTTGAATAGCTCGCTATTTTGGTAGATGTCATTTTTTGACATTTGACAAGTAGAAACTGCGCCATTAATAAAAATGGAACGATACACGCTTCAAGAAATCATTGAAATTATTGAAATTCACTATAATAATGGTGAAAATTTGGCAGAGACGGTTCGTAAAACTCGAACATTTTTGGGTCGTTGTGAAGCACATTGTCAGACCCAGGTTTGTCTATTCCTCGTCGTTTTTTGGAATTAGGCGCTATCGAGAGATGATTGATGATTTTTTATGGCCAAAATAGGGCCGATGATCTGGACAACGTTTACTTTCAACAAGCGGGCTACGTGCCACACAAGCAACGAAACCATTGATCTTTTGCGGGAAAAGTTTCCGGACCGTGTTATCTCTCGAAGAGGTTATCACAATTGGCCACCAAGACCTTGTGATTTAACACCTTGCGACTTCTTCCTTTGGGGCCACGTGAAAGAGAAGGTATACGCCAATAGCCCAGCGTCAATTCAAGACCTCAAAGATGGAATTCGTGAGGCTATCGAGGACATAGAGCATCCTCTTTGCGGTTTGGTTATGGAAAATTTTATTGAAGGATATGGTCCTGTAAGCGTGGTCGTGGTGGTCATTTGCCTGATGTTATTTCCACTATAAACGGCATTGCTTCTTCTTTATAATGAAATAGACATCCGATGATTTGTTTGAAAAATGGCAATTTTTTTCGTATATCAAAGTAACACTTCTTATTGGAAACCTTTTATTCTTCTTTCCTTTAAAAAACACCATGAGATTACAATCTTCATTATTGAACTCCTATCTGATACGGTTCGCTCTGCATACTTAATGATTGCACATTATTAATCGAGGGTCATTATTTACAAAGCCGTGTGTTGCGTGGACAATACAAAGGAAAGTGTGCGTAGGAAGTGACAAACGTTTCAAGCGCAATTGATCAATGTCGAACAGCCCACAATTGTAACAGTTAAACGAGTATTTCGCCTGTACTTTTTTAGATCCTATTGATCAACTTTCCGATAGATAAATAATTGTGAATTTAGTTTTTGGTGAAACCTTCGTTTTTATACACATAGGAAGAAAAAATAATTGGCGGGACGCCAATGTACGATTGGTATATTGGTGAGAAAGGTACCATGGTCAAGCATAGCTCGTAGCGATATTGTTGGTTTTTCTGTGTACCTAGAGATTTCTGGTAATAAAATAGTTAATTGGTTTCACAGAAGTTGTTAAAAACTAGTTGGTTGATAATGATTTATATCCTCCTCATTCGAAAGGAACATTATGTATTGAAGGGGACCTATGGAATGATATTTAAAGATATTAGGAAAAAAAAGCATTATAGCTATCTCGACCGATTTGGCTCATTAATTAGGAAAACCCAACCAAGCCATTGTGATTCTCGTGCGTTCGAAAGTTATACACTACTGGAAAAAATTAAAGGATTAAAAAAAATTCCAAATTTTTCGGCAATTTTCAACATGCCGTAACTTTGAGAGAAATGGTCGTACAAGGAATTTAAAAATAGGAAATTGTAGCTCCAAGTGTCTAGTTTTTGGCTTAAAACTTCAAAAAATTTTATGTTTCAGTGGTTTTCGAGTAATGATAGAAAAATCAGCAACAAAAAAATTCTCAAAATTTTACCACTTTTTTTTCTTGTCTACGAGCGTGGAAATTTTATTTTTGCATAATGGTTATAATGATGGGATACGTTGTTAATTCAGCTTTAATTAAATTTTTTATTGACCTCAATACGTCCACTTCTCGCCGAGATATCGGTGTTCAAATGGAAAAGGAAGGAGTGTTACTTATAACTAAAAAATAAGATTCCCAAAAAGACAGATCATTTCGGTAGGGCTTTCTACCTGCCAGGCCATTAAAAATGTAGGGGTTGATTTAGCCCCGCTACTCACCAGCCAGATCTGCAATCCCGAGTTGGGATATAATAGGAGAGGCATCTGACAAGTTTTCAGCTTGCCTCAAATACCTACCCAAAAATTCGTGCCAGCTCTCCTACTATAACGGAAGTGGATAAAATTGTACTGGAAATAATTGGGAAAGACTCTCCTGTAATATGCGGTCTTGGAGTAGCTGAGTCTTTCGAAAAACTCAAGCAACCAAGCCGGTAAACTGTCGTAGAGAATAATAATGCTGAAGATATTGCAATAAAAGTGGACCAATCAGTGCTCACGAAACCCTGTCTATTCCAAAGCAATTCAATGGTACCAAAATTCTTTTCGAAGCAAAATAATAGGAATAATAATAGAAAAATGCATTTTATACAGTAAAAAGAAAGCGAGATAGAGTCAATAATTCCGATTCGGAAAAAGTTGCTCAGATAAAACAAGAAGAGCTTGCTTTACAAGTAGAATATCTAAGTTTGAAGAACCATAAAACTGAACTGGAAGTTGTAAAATTAGAACAAGAGCTCAAACTGTCCATGTCAGAGTTCACGGCATCGTTACCACAATATAACGAAGATGAAAATGGCTGCTGCTTTTTCAATTTGTGATAGTAGTTGGGTACAATCCCTTCATAAGGAACATATAATTACTCAGTTGTGATTTTTTTTTAATTTTGCAAATACATTAAAATGTGTTGTATTTACCTAGAGTTGAAGATATGTAAAACATTATCTACACTTGTAGAAAATTCCGTGAACAATTATACAAGTGTGAACTTTATTTTACAGAAAAAGTTTACATATGTAGAGATTTTGACGTAATTACTTGTGTCGTACTTGTAATTACAAGATGGTTTGTGTTATGAAACAGTTACAAGTGTAGAATATATTCTTACAATTGTAGTGCTTGTGTTACAGGCCCCTGTTCATCGCGTTATTTTTTGAATGTCTCCGAAACAACACTGAAATCATAAACTGTCTCATGAAACTACCATTGTATCAGTCTTGTTCATAATATTTGGACATCAACTAAACCAATATAATTATTCATCTCCACTTTAAAGTCAACCTGATATTCTAGGTTAAATCTGACGCAAAGCAATTCACCGAATCATAAACCACATTCGAAATATGTATTCCGTTAAATCTGGATTTCGGTACCAATCCAATTCCATCCAAACATTCGTCACGGCTCTACCTACGTGGAAAACAAGAAAATATTTCTCAATTTCACGATTTAACTCATTCAATTTTAATCAGAGAATGCCGTGAGTTTACACCAATCATCAAAACTAAAGTGGATTGGACAAACTCCAAGAAATCAAGTCGGTATTCGATATTAACTGCGATGGCTACGTCATTGAGCTATATTTATTTTTCAGCTTCATTCATCGCCGCCGTAAATATCGGGTCAAGACTGTTTACTATTGACTAACTCCGTTTTGGATTTTTTTAAATCTCGTTCTGAGAGATGCGGCGAGGAGAGAATATTTTGGAATCGAACACGAAAATATCCGATTTATTTTGATGAACTCGTAGTCAGAATTCTCGGAATATATTAGGTGTACCGAGGGGTAAATATCTGGGGATTTATGGTGTACAGCCTAGAGGATTTACAGGGATTTACTAAGGATTTACAAGAAAAAGAGGATTTACGGGGATTTATTGAGGATTTCTTGGGATTTAGAGGATTTATGGGGATTTATTAAGGATTTATCGAGGATTTACCAGGATTTACCGGGGTTTACCAAGGAGTTACCCCCACTTCCAATTATTTAGTTGCGCATGAGCATGGTGTGTTCGATTCTAACCTACAATTAAAACTTGCGGGTGTAGTATATAGTACCTTAAATTCTTTTCTATAGGTATATTGATGAAATATTGTTGTTGATAGTCAAAATTAAGGTGGTTCGATAGATTTTTAACACAACGAAAACAAAATCCTCCCTCTGGTTAAGGGCGTACTCAGGATTTCAGCTAGGGGGGGGCAGCTCATTCCTGTTTCGAGAAGATGGTCGGTCGGGTATATTTTTTATTCCCACTTGCCACGAAAATTGACGTTTATTTTAGTTTCTAGCTGCCCCCTCCCTGCCTCTACCTGGGTACGCCCATGCCTCTGCTGGCTTCTGGAGGAAACTAAGAATGGGGTCAGTACAGACAGATTAAACAGATTCATCACTAATTGTTCACAAAAAACAAAGAGCCTGAATCGTTGATTAGCAGCCAAAACAAGTGCAAAAGAAAATACAGAGTTCCACGAAAGAAATCAATCTCCGATACGTCAGAAAGTTCAGATAGTTCTGTTGATAATATTAAATACGACGATAGTAGCGATGCATAAATTTCTTTGGACCATAATGTCACAAATAAAGAGACTGGAGTGGTAATTGAGGAAAAAGAAAGCATGTTTCCCAGTTCATCGTTTAATTTTCACACAGCGTCGTTTATTACGACGAAGGTTGGTTTGTTGGAGAATGTGTCACAATCATTCATGATGATGATCCAAATTCGAATTTAAATTTTTGAGACAGAATAAAAAGAAGAGGTGCGAGTTTAAATGGGCTATGAAACAAGACACAGCAGTCGTAGAAACACACTATATATTTTTGGACCAATAGCGATGAAAGCCAATGAAAATAAAATTTATGAGATCGAGGAGACAATGTTAACGAAAATTAATGAAGCTTACGTTAATAAAAAAGAATCTTGTTCATATATTTCATTTTATTGTCATATCATTTTAATATTATGTAACGCCTTATAACGAATTACCGTAAAATGGGGCGAAGTCGGACAGTATAGGGGTGAAAACGGACACTCGGTTCTTGCCGTCGTTTTCGTCAAAGTCACGTGAAGCGGTAAGATCAAATTAGAATGTTTTGACTATAACGACTTAGTTAAAGTCTAGCAAAGGTACTGTGCGGATCGTTTCAAGAAGATAATCATTCTTGTAGCTTGCAGGTACGTCTTATTGAATGTAATCATTTATCCACTTTTTACAAATTCTAAAAAGAAACTCTTGCACACAAGAAATAGTGGAGAGTGCTTGCATGAAACATATTCTGAGTCGTTAAGGAATTAATCGAGAAGAAATAGCTATAAAAATTATTTCTTCAAATAATTACTTCTTGATAATAAATGAAGAGATTCAAAAAATTTCCCTTTGTAGGGGTGAAGGCGGACACAATGGGCCGGCAGTATAAGGCTAAAATTGGCATTTCATTTATGAATTACACCCATGAAAATTTACAAAAAGCTGTGAACGATGTTAAAAGTCATCGAAAAACACTTAGAGAAGCTGCCGAGTGTTATGGTATACCAAAGTCAGCGTTATATGATAAGGTGAAAGGAATAAAAACAAAAAAAAACATGGAGGACAAACAAAACTGTCTGAGTTAGACGACAAAAAATTGGTCGACGGAATAATCACATTATCCGAATGGGGTTTTCCAATCACTAGAAGCGACATTCGTCTTTTAGTAAAGAGCTTTCTTGATAGAAAGAAGTTGAGGTGAAGATTGATCAATTCAAGGATAACTATCCCGGAATTGATTGGTTTCATAATTTTATTAAACAAACAGCATAATAAAATCTTGACAGAAAGACTAGCCCAAAATATAAAAAGAGCACAGGCACTGCCAAAGACTATTTCGAAAATTTGAAAAAAGTCGTTGAGAATGTTCCAGCAAGCCACATAATAAAATTTTGAGGAAGGTTAATGATCTGCGGAGCCAAAGGTTTCAGTTTCCTCAGTTGCCCGAAAATATTAATATAGAATAAGGTTTGTTTTGTTTTCGTTATATTCATTTCCTGTCAGAATATATTTTCTTTATACGTTGAAAATGTTGAAATTGTTAGAATGAAAGCTAATTTGTGATGTTTTCATTCATTTTCTCATCAGAATATATTTTATATTTTCTTATCTGTTTCCAATAAAAATTTCAAACATGATGAGAGTTTAATTGATATCCATTGAAATGTCACCTCTTTTTGTATAATTAAAAGATGTTTTTGTGTCCGTCTTCATCCAATACAAGGCTCGAAGACGTTTTTGAATTGAAATATACGGCTGTCCGCCTTGATCCCACACATAGAGGTGAACGCGGACACTCTTTACCACAAAAAAATAGTGAGAAGCTAAAATTTCAGGATAAAGAAATGATCAGATTATATTTTGGGGCATCATGGAATCTTAATTATTTTTTTCAGAATTTTTTGCTCAGTTTAAGAAAGTTATTCACAAAAATATTTGAAAATCGTCCGACTTCACCCCACTTTACGGTACTATTCAGTTTTCATCAATAAAGTTTTTCGAAAATTAAAATTAAATTATTAACAACCCGACATGTATTTCACAAATCACATATGGATATCAACAAAATAATTGAAATGTCACCGTATGTAATACCCGATGAAACAATAATTTTTGAGTATGGTGTCCTATAACTCGACGTCAACCGGAAACCTGGTGAAAGGGCAAGTAATGCTGGTTGTCAGAAAGATATAAAAAAATTGAAGTTGCATGATTTCAACATAATAGTCATTTAAAAACACGGAAAATTCCACACCCCGTGACAGTCCTTTCACTCCTGTTGCCACAAATATCACTTTCCAACTTCTTTTTTGCTGTGTAACCCTGAATAATGCTTGTCTAAACTGATAGGAGGTGCTCTAGGTTTCATAAAAATAGAGCTAACTTCTCAGAAAAAAACAAAATAAACAGTTGCCTAGTTTCAACTGACTGTATTGAACAAAAATGTACTACGCAAGTTTGGCATGTTTTGTCAAAAGTTGGCGCATTTAGTGAGGATTCCAAAATGGTATAATTCTTGTTTAATTGTAGCTACCGTAGTTCAAATTCGCTCTCGATTGCCTGTGAATACACTTTTTCTTTAACTGCTTCCTAGTAAAAAAAGTCCAATAGATTCAAGTCCAGTGAACTCTGGTCGGCCACGAGATTGGACCAGAACGTCCGATCCATCTTCCGGGAAAAATGTTTCCAGAGAAAATAAATCGGACGGTCTGGTCCAATCTCGGGGACCGGACTTGAATCTATTGGACTTTTTTTACTAGGAAGCAGTTAAAGAAAAAGTGTATTCACAGGCAATCGAAAGCGAATTTGAACTACGGTAGCTACAATTTACCAAGAATCATTTTGGAATCCTCACTAAATGCGCCAACTTTTGACAAAACATGCCAAACTTGCGTAGTACATTTTTTTTCAATACAGTCAGTTGTTTATTTTGAATTTTTTTTTCTGAGAAGTTAACCCTAATTTTATGAAACCTAGAGCAGCTGGTATCAAAATTTTGATTACAGTTTAGACAAGCATTATTCAGGGTTACACAGCAAAAAAAGTTGGAAAAAGTTTATATTTGTGGCAACAGGAGTGAAAAGACTGTCACGGGGTGTGGAATTTTCTGTGTTTTTTTAAATGCCTATCATTTTAAAATCATGCAACTTAGATCTTTTTTTATATCTTTCTGACAACCAGCATTACTTGCCCTTTCACCCGGTTTCGGGTTGACGTCGAGTTTTGGGACACCCTGTATAATTGGTAATTACGGTGATTTACAAGGATTCATGAGGATTTATAGGGGTTGATGAGG
Source organism: Propylea japonica (assembly GCA_013421045.1). NCBI lineage: Eukaryota > Metazoa > Arthropoda > Insecta > Coleoptera > Coccinellidae > Propylea > Propylea japonica. Next base: position 19,267,680 of record CM024244.1, read on the forward strand.
ATTTATCGGGGATTTAAGGTAAATGTGAGGATTTATGAGAAATCACGGGGATTTAAGGAAATAGTTGAGGATTTATGAGAATTTACTGGGATTTATTCATTGGAAAGGATTTATGGTGTACAACATTTAGGTCAGATGTTTACCCCTCGAGGTGTACAAATAAGTTTCCGCGGTTTGTCAAAAGATGGCCCCACCAGAAGGTTATGGAGAAATTGTCAGATGTAAAACGTAATATTCCAAGTTTAGTCATCTGGCAACACCATAACCTTAAAGTACTAGTGACTCCGTATCAGCATCACGTAATTTTTTCGTGCAAAAATGTCAAGTTTTATTCCGAATAAGCATCATTTGCGGGAACTTTTGATTTACTTCTTTAATGTGAAAAAATCTGCAGCTAAGGCTGCTTATTTGATCGAGGAATCATCTCCTAAATTTATCAAAGAAAAAAGGGTTCTTCCTCCAAGACAATGCTGCAGCTCACAAATCAATAAAGACGGTGGCAAAATGGTAGAATTACGCCTCGAATTGCTTCCTCATCCCCCACATTCTGCAGATTCAACCCCAAGTGATTATTATCTATTTCTAAACTTGAAGAGATAGTTCTAGGGAAAGAAATTCGAGAGGGATGACGAGGTCAAATGAAAAACCGCGGAAACTTATTTGTACACCTAATATCTAATTTGAGGTTGGTATGATTTTAGCTTCAGAGAAAGAGAATGGGTATTTTATTTTGGAAATTATTCAAAAAATGAAATGATTAAAAAATCAGTAGTTAAAAAAAATTAATTATATGGTTCTGATGAGACGATCCTCTTGAAATTCTGCATGAACATTCAGTATATCAATCTACATACACAAAATAAATTCCACTCCAATAGGATATCTTGTTATGTAAATATAAAGATTCTTATTTTAATACTTCACTTGAATTTTATAAGATTCTGTTAACACTAAAAATTCTGCATGGGGCTTATTATGAGCATCTTGCATGTGACCACAAAAATTCATTTCAATTGGTTTCGTTTTGTCTGAGATATTGAGGAACAAAAATTTTGAATGACCATATTTGATGGAACACCCTGTACGATTTGGCTGGTGAACGAACTTAACCGCGACATTTGAGAACCGAACTCAACCTGAAAATCTCAAGTCTCTATGTAGAACAACTCTGAAAGTTATTTTTTAACTACCGGACGGAAGGCTCCACGATCAGAATTGAATTTGACCACGAATTTGTATCAGGGAGTCGAACCCTATCGTTTGAGACCATTTTCGGCTCTAAATTCGAAAATTACAGACATTTGGGCGAAACGATATAGCACTTTTTTAAGTGGAACGAACGCCCTAAAACAGATTGTATTTAACTCAACTCGAAGAGAATATTAAACTTTTTTTAATGAAATCCAGGAATTTCCCAAATAATGTTTTCACCAACCTTTTTCTGTTCACTATGTATTTAAGGTTAACGCAGCTGTAAGATCAGTTTGTATAATGATAGAACTCACCTAATGAAGTCAATTATTTTACGAAACAATTGTTTTGTGAACAAAAAGATTCAGCTGAAATTAAATGTTTTATTTTACATATAATTTGGTGAATTTCCGTCAAGAAAGACCCAAAAAATCAAAGATTTGATCATGAATGTTCACACAAAATTTCAAGGAGATCGCAGAATCGCAGAATCGAGCTGAAATTCTGCAGTAAAATGATCATAACCGGAGCGCAGTGTTTAACACATTCTAATTTTTCACTTCAGAAGGTTGAAAGTTATTCATGAACAAAACTGTAATGGTGACAAATTTCACAGGTATCATCGTCTCAAAGTAAATAAGCCATGACAAAGTGAACATACTAAAAATCTCTTTTAACTTACTAATTTTTCAGAAAAAAAATTTTCGTGGAAATTTCTGCACCCCTGTAAAAAAGGTAGATACAAAAGCCATGCCAAAATAGTTCCACATGACCCACTTTCCCTATTCAAAAAATTTAGAGGATTGATGGGAATAGCGCAAGGTACAACAAAAATTTTTCAAAAATTCATAAAAATGAAACAAAAAGTTCAGATATCGATTGAAATATATTCTGGAATGATTCTGCATTTCTAAAAAACTATTGGTTTTCACTTCCAGTCTCTGAAACAGAAATAATTTCAAATAATTTGATTAAGATGAAGTGCTCCTGCGAGAATCTTTGCACTAATTTGTCAGGAGCAAATTGGTCTTGAAAAAATTGTTGCCTAACACTGAATCTGAAAAAGGAAAAAAATGAAAAGGACAATGTAACGTTTTGGTGTCTATAATATCAGACATCTTCTTAAGACAAATTGTGAAATCTTCAGAATTGTGTGTTTTCTTCTTAATTAAAAATTTTCAATTATTTCTGCTTCGAAGACTTGGAGTGAGAACCTATAAAGTTCCTCAGAGAAAAGGAAATTCAGGAATTTGTTGCCAAATATTTTTCTTAGAAAATGAATTCGTTCCATAATTTGACGAGCACTGTTTTAAGTATCAATCTCGAGTGCTATACGAAATTTGAGGTAATAACTTTGTTATTCTAAGAGATGCACGTGGAGAGAATATTTTGAGATCGAATACAAAAATATCCTCTTTATTCTTATTGAATTTGTAGTTATAGTTCTCGGAATATAATTTAAGGTCGATATAACTCCTTGGGCTATTTGATGCATGCGTTTCAATATGAAATAATGGTTATTGTTAGATTGTAATATCTCAAGAATCCCATCTTATAATTTCATGGTGAAGATTTTAACTGCATGATGCGTCTTGTCTGTCTATTTATGTTGTTTTATTTCGGGCTTCAGTTGAGTTGGAAAACGATTTTGTGAGTCAGTCTATTTTTGTTCAGGTTTGAACACCTGTTTCGTCAGGTATAAGGAAGAGATTCCCTAGGTCCTTCGGTAGAAATTTATTTGAAACATCCTTATTATGCTTTTTTTCTAGCACGATTTTTGTTGCCCTTCTTTCTGACGTTAGTAAAGTATCTTGTGTTCCATTGTCGTATCTTAGTACCTTTTCTATTCACTAATATTAATATTATAAAGTGACTCCTTTATTCTTTTGCATTCGTAATGGCTTATTTCATTTTTTTTTTCAATATTGGTTATTTTTCGATGAAAAATCATTTCCTCTGAGAAAACTAAAATTATTTTTTTCTATTATTCTAAAAAGGTTTGAAATCCTTCTCATCTCTTGAATCTTGACCACACAATTTTCTTGAATAACTACTCAATTTCGAAACATAATATCGAAGGCAGGCATCGATATATTCGAAATATAAAATTATATTTTTTATACTTATGAACAACTGTGGGCCGTAAATTGAACAGTTGAAAAATAATTAGTTCGGAGTTTTCTGAATATTATATTTCAATTTTTCCCGATATATACATATACTCCTGTATATTATTAGTTTTTTGGATTCTTCAGAAAATTCTGAACATTATTTATGTACAATGTCCCATACCTATCTTAAATTGTTTCGAAAATATTTGGTGTTTTCAGATGTATTACAAAAATTAACTTCAAAAAGGAAAAAACTATTTTATTTCAAAAATACTGTAAAAAAACAATAATTTCAATGTAACAGATGTTCAAAATATTTGCCGCGAACGTCTTGGCAACATTCTAATCTGGTATAAATTTTATCTTTTCAATGTTAATTTTGTAATACATCTGAAAACACTCCATATTTCAGAAAGAGTTGAAAAAAGGTATTGGACATTGTACATGAATTATGTCTAGAATTTTTTGAATAATCCAAAAAACGAATAATATACAGGGGGTTGTAATAAGAAAGTTGATATCGGCCACTGTCACATAACACACCCTATATGTATAATAATTTTTTTCTGCAAAAATGTGCATCCAAAAAACAACCTGTCAAGCGTTTTTCCCAACACGCTCTCATGTATTCGTTATCGAATTTATTCCCTTTGGCTGTTCCACACTGTATAAACAACTTTTGAACTTAACACCTTCTGTTGGTTTTTATCTGAAATAGAAGTTCAATGTCTTTTTCTATAAGCATCTCACCTATCTTCAGTTTCATTTCGTGAGAATTATCTATCTTCAAAGTGCCGAGGTGGAGGATTCTATCCATAGAAGATTTTTCGGTACTGTTTTCTTATGAGAATATAGAAAGGTAGTAATTTCATAAATTTGAAAGTTGGGATGTTGAAATCCACTTCCCATTGTAGGTTTCGTACCTGCAACTCACCACTTTGAGTACCTACTCCTTATTGTTTGAAGATCGTTAATTTTATGCTTTCTCTCAAGAAAGTCGAAATTGAAATGCTTTCTTTCCTGGTCATAAACTTCTCATTTATAAAGGATTTTGTCATTAGCTTATAGGCAAAGGACCCCGCACATTTTGTATGGGAATTGGCTCCCGGTGGATTTTGCTGAAAATTTGATATGATGTTCTACTAATCCTTCTGATCAAATGTCTAAACCAGTCACGAAGCTGAAAAATGCATACTTCTAGGAGTTTTAGCGATTTTTTGTATCCATTATGGCTTACGTATTATGGGAATTGGCTCCCGGTGGATTTGGCTGAAAATTTGATATGATGTTCTACTAATCCTTCTGATCAAATGTCTCCACAGTCACGAAGCTGAAAAATGCATACTTCTAGGAGTTTTTAGCGATTTTTTGTATCCATTATGGCTTACGTATTACCGTTCACACAGAAATGTTTGAAAATATTTCGAATTGACAGAATCTGCTTTCAATAATCACGAAATATTCTCGGACATTTCTGTGTGAAAGGTAATACGTAAGCCATAATGGATACAAAAAATCGCTAAAAACTCCTAGAAGTATGCATTTTTCAGCTTCGTGGCTGTAGAGACATTTGATCAGAAGAATTAGTAGAACATCATATCAAATTTTCAGCCAAATCCACCGGGAGCCAATTCTCTGTATTTCGAAGGGTTTATATTGATGGAAGAAACTGTCTGAATATATTTATAAAGTTCAGAATGGATGCTGGAATTATTTTCATAATATGCATTATGTGAAAATCCGATTATTGAGAACTGAATGAAGTGTGTGTATTCTGGACTTCAATTTCTTGTCTCTGATTCACCATTTTTAATGTAACTAATCGAATTTTTGTGAATACCATTCGGTGAATTCTGCATTCAAAAATGTAGATCGGTAAAACTGTTTCCTGTTTACACATATATTCGCAAGACTAATTTATAAACAGTAACTAAGAGTAATTTGTTATGTTATTACTCACTGTTCTCTACTAAATCTGATATAATGATGTTGTTTTATCCAATCAGCTTCTCCTATACTATTTGATAAGTTGGAGATTAAATAGCATAGTCTCTACGAGATATATTTTTATTTAGACAAATTCTTATCATTAAAAATAAAAACAAGGTTTTGAATGGGGATTGTTATTTTTGATTTTATTTTTGGTAACTTGACTTCTGAACTTGAATGAATAACATTGAATTGACATGAGAGATCAACTTAAATATTTGACGAATTAGAGTTTTGAATTTTTCCTATTAATTCATCAATAAAACTGAAAAATTGACGAACCATAAAAAATATGCATGTTCTTCTCCTAAGTGGTCACTCTTACCGAAAAAGATTTTTTGGTGCAACTGGCTTCTTATAAGAAACATAGAAAGATACCAATTCCATAGATGGGATGTTCAAATTCTCTTCTGTAGCATCTTGGTACCTGCAACTCACCACTTTGTATACTCCTTATTGTTGAACGGTCATTCATGTTATACTTTCTTTCAAGATAGTCAAATACTTCCTCTTCAGGTCATAAAATCTTATTATAAAGGCATTAACATTTGCTTTGTAACGCTCATACCTGAGCAAAATATTCCGAATGATTCCAATGTGCCGCCCTTAGTGGATTTTAAATGAGAGTTCCAATAAGAATTGAAGTCTATGGTCTATGGAGAATTGATTGTCTCAAAAAATGGTCATAGTAGATGCTGAAAATATTTGAGTAATATGAACAGAATAATCAAAATTACAAGCTTTATTCAATGGGAGTATTTAGAATTTGTCTATGGGGCAAAGTAAGTTCCTATTAGAGTATTCGAAAACTTAAAAGTACTGTTTCCTTTGAGGAATATGTTTGTCTTACATTCAAGTGTTTCTTATTACCGAAAATAACTTTTTAATCTCTTCAATTCCACCCAAATGCTGGGAGGATCCGCTGAAATTTTATCATAAAAACTTTTGATCGTCTACGTAGGAGGTTGGAAGAATTTTGGTCCAAGGACGGAACCTTGTGGTACCCCAGAAATACAAATTCAATCTATTCTCACATACGAATCACAATCTGTTGAAAACATTGAATCCCAGGCAAGGAAGAAGCTCCAACACCACTTACGAAAAATGGCAAACTAGAATTTTACTTGTTCTTAGATTGATATTGAGGACTTCTGAAACAGACATTCGGGACATAGTATAACATATGAATTCACTCTCAAATTGAAAGAATATGGTAAATTGATAATGAGTATTTTAAGCAGCAAACACAAGTGTTGCTTAAGTCCTTCATCTTTTGTGAAGACAGCTGATTCCTCTACCCTTTATTCCCTCATTCTTGTCATTTTTACTTTCAATGCTATTCACTACTGATGAGAAATATCACTGTTGCACAAAGTGCAGAGGTATAACAGATTTTTCGGTGCGACTGTTTTCTTATGGGAAATATAGAAGGATGGTTATTCCATAAGGACCCCGCACATTTTGTATGAGAATTAGCTCCCGGTGGATTTGGCTGAAAATTTGATATGATGTTCTACTAATCCTTCTGATCAAATGTCTCTACAGTCACGAAGCTGAAAATGCATACTTCTAGGAGTTTTTAGCGATTTTTTTATCCATTATGACTTACGTATTACCGTTCACACAAAAATGTTTGAAAATATTTCGAATTGACAGAATCTGCTTTCAATAATCACGAAATATTCTCAAACATTTTCTGTGTGAACGGTAATACGTAAGCCATAATGGATACAAAAAATCGCTAAAAACTCCTAGAAGTATGCATTTTTCAGCTTCGTGACTTTAGAGACATTTGATCAGAAGGATTAGTAAAACATCATATCAAATTTTCAGCCAAATCCACCGGGAGCCAATTCCCATAATACGTAAGCCATAATGGATACAAAAAATCGCTAAAAACTCCTAGAAGTATGCATTTTTCAGCTTTGTGACTGTGGAGACATTTGATCAGAAGGATTAGTAGAACATCATATCAAATTTTCAGCCAAATCCACCGGGAGCCAATTCCCATACAAAATGTGCAGGGTCCTTTGAAAGTTAGGATGTTGAAATACACTTTCAGTTGCAGCTTTGGTACCTGCAAATAAGCAGTTTGAGTACCTATTCCTTATTTTATGAAGATCGTTCATTTTATGCTTTCTCTCAAGAAAGTCGAATTGAAATACTTCCTTTTCTGGTCATAAAATTCTCATTATGAAGGACATCAATATTCGCTTTGTCATGCTCATAACTAAGCATCCTATTCCGAATGATTTTAATATGCCCTTCATGGATTTTGATTGAAAGGACGCCTTAAATAATTTGATTGTCTCAATAAATAGACAATGATTCTTGTGAGAACGTCTATCGATTTTTAATTTCAAAGCGATTATCTCATACTTTTATGAATTTGGTATCTCCCACCCCCTACTTTCCCCACCCCTATATTATTGTTTCAAACGGGGATATACATGGTGTCCCGGAAAATGTGGGAATTCTCTTGGATTCAGATATGACATAAAAATAAGATGGACAAATTCCCATAAATATTTTTTTAATGGCCCTCCCTACGAAGATGCGACCTCCTAAATGATGCCACTGGAAATTCAATGTATAGTGGATTAAATTTCAATATTACTTACTTCTTTCATTATTTTTTTTCGAAAAACGGTTCATTTTATCGACACTGAACAAGAGTACCTTTTTTTAACTTAATGTTCAAGGTATCCAAATTTGTTTTTAAGCACCTTATCATACAGGGTTTTAAAAAATGTAAGCATTAAAATGTACAACCCAATCCTCCCCTGGTAAACTGAACAAGCTAATTGAAATTTGAGTGTGGTGATTTAAGAGGTCCTTGATACTATTGATCATATCAAATTTTCATCAAATTATATCGAGTAGTTTGAAACTTATTCCATTAAAATGGATTTCCAGTGGCGTCATTTAGGAGGTCGTATCTTCGTAAGGAGGGCCGCTTGGAAAAAAAATTATGAGAACTTGTCATCTTCATTTTTTAAGTTCTATCTGAATCCGATAGATTTCCCACATTTTCCAGTACACCATGTATAGGTGATACATCAAATGAAAAATAATTCGATTACCTATTTAGCGATGTGGCTAAAACTAGATTTGGTTGTGCCGTTTTTCTATTGAAATAGTAAAAATTATTGTAAATTAATTTACAATTTTTGTGTACGAGGATTTTCCTCAATAATTCTTCGTAAAAGAATTATTGACGGATATATTACTTTTTGGTACGGTGTATTTAATATCATCGATTGGGAGAATTAAGTATTTAAGACGCTCAAACTACTGTTTTCTTTGAAATTATTTTTATTCATCATACAGAAATATTCGTCTGTAATTTTCGAAAAAAAACGTTTTGACCGCTTGAAATCCACCCAAATACTGGGAGAACCCGCTGCAAATTCATCATGGAAACTTTTGATAATCCTCGTAGAGGGTTGAGAAAAATTTGAGTCCAAGAACGGAACCTTGTGGTACTCCAGAAATACAGATTCAATCTAACATCTATTATTTAAATTAACCCTCAAATGGAAAAATGGAAAGAAGAGAAATAGTAAATTGACAATGAGTGTGTGATAAAATAACTGTATATTCAACAGAAAAATAAGTGCTAGTAGCCATACAATACCTTTTGTGAAGACAGCTGATTCCTCTATCTTCCCTTCCCTCATTCTTGTCATTTTTACCTTGTGTACCTCCTAAATTGTATGAAAACTTACCTCGGTGGTTGCCAGAATTGAAAAATCGACCTGGAATCCTCGTTCTCGAGGATATTTTCACGCAGAAGTCTGTTTCGTATCCCCTACGGAAGTCAGTTTCGATATTCCCAAGGCCCGCCGAGGGTACAGACCTGAGACCGTCTTCGGGCCCCGACTACCTACTTCTCTACCTACTTTTACCTACACGGGAATTACACATTCGCTCGCACCGAAACACACAAAAAAGGTTTCTTTGCCTGCTCTCATGCTTGCCTGTGGCCACCTTTTCCTTTGCCTGAAAACGGTCGAGATCCGAGACCTTGTAGCTACACCGAACGCAGTCGACTCACGATTCTTACAGTGCACGCAATACAGCAGATCTAAGTACCCTAGAATTTTTCTTACCCCGTGACCGCTTGCTTCTTGGTTCCTGTCGCGGGTGTCACCATCGGTTTCTAAGTGTTATGGGTTTTTGACACGTTATGGATTCAGCTTTAAGCACATGGATGAACTGGCACTATCAATTGTTGTGTTTAAGTGGATATTTGCAGTCCGGTACGGAGGAGGTTTGGAATCATATTAGAAACATGATGGAAGTCGATTGTCAGAGCGAAAAGTAAGTGGGAATGAGAGATTTTGCATGGGGATGGGGTACGAAGTACATGTTCCAATCAAAATTCTTCTTTATGTACTATAATGTAGAACTTCCCTATAACGAAAGCGTCCGCAGAAAAATTTCGTTATACAGAAAATTTATTTCTATAGTGTCAAGTGTCAAAAAAAGCAACGTTTCTTGGTTTTTTTCATGTGAATGCATATACATAATAAAAAATGTGTGTAGGTGCATTTATAATAGCTTATAGGAGCTTTATGTATAATACTAACACCTCCTGATGTGACTTGAACGTTCAAGTATTGAACATTTTTCTCTCTAATTCCTTGAATTTTGTGCGATGTAGCTCGACAAAGCATTTGGAATTTTCTCGCTTATGTCTATTGATTTAGCATCAGTTTCTGAGTTACTCTCGCTTAAATTTCTTCTTATTGATTATTCAATAAGGATGTCCCAAGACAGTGAACAAATAGTTATTTAATCAGCTTATTGATGACAGTCATCAATTGTAACACGCTCCCTCCGCTCACGCGTTAATAATTCGAGACCATTAATCGCTACATTGATAAACCAGTTGATTACAAAACTTTTTCGTCGACCGCATAATTAATTGAGTATAAATTCTTGATTGAAATACATTCTCCTTTTTCACAAGACATAATATAAATTCTGTGTTCCAGTAGGGTTTTGACATTACTCCTAGTGCTTTTGAAAACTCTATCAGAATTGGTCTTTAAACATTTGTTTCTCCCATAACACCCCTAAAAAACCTCTTTCATATTTGCACCCAGTAAAAAAAGAAAGATGTTTCAATATTCTCTCACAATTTTTACGTAATTTCAACATTTTCAAAATAATTATCAATTGTGGCACATTCATCATTTGGCGATTTATATGAAATATTTTTGGTGTTAGATTTGAGCGTACAATTCAAAACAAAATTATCGGGGGGTAGTTTTTTTATTTTCGTTGCCCCATTCCAATTATTATCGATTTCTTTTGACATAAAGGACCTACAGATGTGAAAAAAAATATTTTGAAAAACGATACTACAACCTTTAATGAAGTAGAATAATATGAAAACATTCAACTTGAAAATGTCATAAAATTTTTTTTTAAAAAAACTTCAGTAAAAAATGTATTGATTTCTTGGTAAATCCGCAATAGTTCAAGAACTAGCACATTGAAGTATAATTTTTTTCAATGATTTAACAAGGTTATTAGCTACAAAACAACACCTACATCATTTCTGTAAGTTACATAATTTGAGAGTTATTGCTGTTCGAACATGATCACTACGCGAGCGCCCCGAACTTTTTTTTGTTGCTACAGATAGTCGGCGTGTGAACAGGTTGGGAAATATTGTTGTTGTAGTGGCGAGTGAACAAGACAAACTTTTGTTGATTAATTTGTTGTTTGATCACTGAGTTTTATTTTATTCCATCAAATTCATAAGGGTCATGTTCGAACAGCAATTACTTCTAATTATGTAACTTACAGAAATTATGTTGATATCGTTTTGTAGCTAATATCCTGCGTGTTAGCTCATTGAAAGAAATTATACTTCCATGTGCTAGTTCTTGTACTATGCGGAATTACTAAGAAAATCAGTACATTTTTTTACTAAAATTTTTTCAAAATATTTTTATGACATTTCTAAGTTAAATGTTTTCATATTGTTCCACTTAATAATAGATGGTAGTATCATCTTTGAGGAACGTTTTTTCACATCTGCAGGACCTTTATGTCCAAAGAAATCGATATTATTTGGAAGGGTCAACTAAAATAAAAGAGTGAATTCGAAAGGGGGGCTACACCAAAACTGAAGGGGAAAAACTCCCCAATGTGGGGTTTTTGTCGATAAAGTCATGACCAAACACACTGTATATGAACTGAATTGTGATACCTATTAATATGTTTTGTACTCTGTTTATCTATTTTACTTTTGTTTACTGTCTACTCTTGCTATTAAATTATATTTCGTTTTTGTTAGGAGATTCTCATGAATCTCGTGATTCTCATGAATCTCGGATTCTCACGATTCCTCAGAAAACTTCACTTCAATTTGACGTTTCGAAGATAAACCTCATGGATTCCATCTCGCACCCCTAGAACCGTCGCTTTGATTTCTTCATAAGACTACGGCCCTGCTCAACATCTGCGCCATATATCATTTAACTCTCACTCGGGGAGAGCGCTTTGTCTTAATGAAAAGGCATTAAAGTTGAGTCATAGTTGCCCTTGAACCACTGGGACTAGAGAACAGCCAGAGAGCTTTCTCTCTCTCTATACCTTCAACGAAGAACAGACGTTAGGAATTTTTTTTATTTCGAAAGCCATAACGGGAGATGAATAGGATGTGAAACTAGTTCTTCAGGCTCGTTGTGCAACGATGAGGAATAGTTGAAACGAAATTTCGTCTGCGCTCTCTGGGAGATTTGGACTGAATGGATTTGGATTTGAATATTTCGGTTGAACTAATATTCAAACGCTTTCATCTTGGTGCGTCTCTTGTGTTTGTCGATTTTGCTCTAGAGTCAAGGATGGAATTACTTTGAAGTTACAATTTTCAACATTTGCTTGCTTCTTTAGTTTTCCTGGTCAGGTGTAGTCATTTATGACCCTGTATATCTTAGGTTATCTGAATTTTAGTGAATACTATCTCTTTAGCTTCGAAAAAATATTGATTTAACTTTTAGAGTCAGGTTTTCACAAAATCAGTATTTCGATAAAGCAGCAGAAAATTTAAAAAAATTTGAAAAAAATCGCCATATCTTCCATAGGTTTTCGGACCATACTTCACTCGACGCAATTAACTGCAAATGACGTTAGTATGTATATCACTTTCAGAGGAGTTCATGTCGAATTACCAAACACCCAGTATATCTATTGGAAAAAACAGAGGTATATCGATAAAATGTATCTACACTACGCGTTTGACAGCAACTCTTCTCAAATAAACGAATTATTCGTCGCCAAATTCAATTGGAACAATTTGCGTTTGACATGGCAGTTATGAATGAGTATCATATATTTTATTGTGTCAATCAATTCATAGAGAATTCATCATCGTAGGAAAAATTAATGAGATAGTACTGTTCATTAGTCCCACTGAAGTTCATTATATTTTGGTTACCCAAACCTCGACAGTTACATTATCTATTCAATTATACATAGTTCAATTGAATGAAAAAAAGTAGAAATGCACAAGATTATATTCACTTAAAGACCATCTTGAATTTATGGTGGTATTCTGCTTTTCATCTGAAAGTTATGATACTGTAGCGTACGATTGATCTGCAATGGCCGATTTACAGATGCGTAAATAATGCAATTCTGGAACGGTTCCTCTAACTTTCTTATTTACAGTGTCACTTTTGAACTACTCATCGAAAAACATAACCTTCAATCGTAAGATTTTATCATGGAACTTTATGTATTATGAGTTAATGGTTTTGATTTGAATTTAAAAATACATTTATCTGAATGTAGTTTGCATTTGTTTCTTTCATCTGATAAGTTGAAAACAGGAAAGAAAAAAAAATTCTTGGTTAAAATTATTGCTGTAGAGTATTTATTAAGTTTATAGTACCCTGGTTCTTCAATCTGAAAATTTTCTGAGTATCGGCATTTCAAATGGATGATCACGCATCCTTTTCCTTCCAATTCTCATAAAGTTCCTACTTTAAAAAAAGAATACTTTTCAGGTCATGTATATTATTAAACAACGTTTTACCGCCAAAGCCACATATTATTTTCATTCATCATGAAATTTCTTATATTAAAACGTTGGTGTTCCTCCTAAAATAAACAAAACCATTCAACGTAACCTCACAATATGTCATTCGATAATGCTTTCGATCACCCGTCGAGTACTCGTAAATATTTGACGATTTCTGTAAGCTACGGATCCCTCAAAGAGGTCCAGAATTGCTATTTCCTGTAAAATTATGGAAAGTTACAGATGAAAGCAGAATACTACCGTAAATGAAGTAGTTTTTTTCATTTGGAACAGCAAAAAATCTACAAGTGCATAAGGTGATCTTGTCTTTCTTCTTTCGTCTCTAGAACTCATCCATATCTTTCATTCTGCTCTCTTTTTCATACAACTTGATTCTACAAGCATTATTTACGGTTTCTCCCTTAAACATGCTATAAGTTTTAAGCATTACATCTCAACTGGATCAACTCCCCTGGAGTGACGTTCTGCCTCAATGGTATTTGTGTTTTTAGAACAAAAGAAATACTTGTTAATTGAAATACTCATATTTCTGTTACGTCATTCTTCTCCGGAGTTAGCCATGAGAAAATACAGGTAAAAAATAAACTTAGGAAACGAGTAGGTATTTAGTCTGGAGGTTTGAATCAACGAATTTTCTACCTGGGTACGTATTTCTCCGCTGCATTTCGAAACCTCGATCAAAATATCGAAGGTCTGTACCTAGTCGGTTGTGTGTTCGAACACACACGAAGTTTCCTGACAATTTAGTGATGATTTGAATAACTTTCATTGGCAGTCGAATGAATCCAAAATAATCCAGGTAGGACATACTGAAATGCGAAAACTTGGATTGAAGCTCACAACTGATAGTTCGCTCCAAGTTGACTAGAAAAAACGACTCAAAAAGTCTGTAAAAATTTTCTAACCATTCAAAAATACAAGAATCACTTTAATGAATCAAAAAATTGAATGAAAATTTTCAGTGTTTTAGAATGCCTAACATATAATAAATCTCCATGGGGATACCTTTTCAATCGGGAGCCAAATCTACTTTAAATACAATAACTTTTATTACGGATTATACAATCAATAATCAACAAATTACTCACATGTCCATCATCTTATTCATAACTGTCTAGTCAAACGCGAAATATTTCGACTCGAGAAAAATATGAATGTTAAAGGCGATATATCAAAGAACTTTCATTGAAATACGTCGAAAATCAAGGGCTTCTTTGAAATTTTTTAGATAGGATGGATGATAGTACCAATTGCATTGATTGCCGTTATTTCGTCTGAAATGAATAATATTCCTCGGAAATACTCTCTTCATTATTGGTTCGTGGTATAATCCACTAAAAGGTTTTCCAATAAGAGGTGTTATTTCGATATCCAAAGAAAAATGCCATTTTTCAATATCAATGATCGGATGTTTATTTCATTTAAGAAGAAAGCTATGCCTTAATAGTGGAAAATAACATCAGGCAAATGACCACCACGACCACGCTATATCCTTCTAATGAAATTTTCCATAACCAAATCGCAAAGTGGCGGCCCTCTATGTCCTCGATAGCGATCTTGAATCGACGCTGGGCTATTGGCGTAGACCTTCTCTTCACGTGGCTCTAAAGGAAGAAGTCGCAAGACTCGCAAGGTGTTAAATCACAAGATCTCGGGGGCCAATTGTGATCACCTTTTCGAGAGATAACACGGTCCGGATCATTTTCGTGAATTTCAACGACCCAATCAGCAAAGACACGACGTTGTTGATGATCGTCCGGCTTGAGTTCTTGTGTTAACTGAACTTATTAGAATTAAGACCCATTTCTTTATGCAAAATACGGTGTAATGAGTTTGTGGAATGCCTAATTCCAAAGAACGACGAGAAATGGACAAACCTGGGTTTTCTTCAACATTTTCGGCTCAGCAACAATATTCTCGGCTGTTCTTGAGCGACTTGCACTCGAATTTTTCCATTATTTCTTTATTGCGGTCCGACAATGTGCTTCACGACGACCCAAAAATGTTCGAGTTTACGAACCGTTTTAGCCAAATTTTCACCATTTTTATAGGGAATTTCAATAATTTCAATGCGTTTTGAGCGTGAATTGTTCCATTTTCTACTTGTCAAATGTCAAAAAAATTACAGCTTCGAACGTGACATCTACCGAAAGAGAAGGCTACTCAAAATAACACCTCTTATTGGAAAACTCTCTATAACCTGTTCATATTTTAATATTATGAGATATTTTATCTGCATTATCTCGAGATAAGTTCAGGCGTAGATGTACAAGGGAACGATCGCGTTTATACTTCTGATTCCATGTCAAACATTCATTGATTTTTTTCAAATTTCCTTGAATTATTGTCACAGACAAAAGCCTATAGAAAATCCACGTGTCTACTTTTTTGCATCCCCATTGCAATAAATCTCAACGATCTTTCCTGCATTGAAGACTCAACCATTCAATATTTCCTCGCAGAATAACGCGTATAATTCGAACTTTAGGTAAAACCTCCTTTTGTGATACAAAGAATCTCTGACAACAGATTCGAATGCAGACAAAGATCAAACGTATGAGAAGGGAACGTAGTAGATCTGGTAGAGGAAATTTTCTACCTGAGATCATCTGGTAACTGTTATCTCGGAAACCTCTTGACAAAAAGGCTGTTTGTCATAGAGAAGAAAGCCATGTGTCGAAGGAAGTTAGTTACCTGATTGATTGTGTCACAGGCGATGTCATTTCGACCAAATCGAACTGTGAGATATGGGAAATTAATATTCCCATGAGTTGAATTTTCGATTATCAATCATGATTTTATTATCTCGAGGAAACAATCAAATTATGTTTATTATCTTTCTCTTAGTTGATAATTTCGAGGTACTCTTTTCAGTGCA
>CM024244.1:19284010-19396732 GCA_013421045.1 Propylea japonica
CTTCGTTTCCTTTGATTCCTGAGTGGCCGGAACCCAGGTTAAAAAGACCTTATTTTCTTGCCTACCTATTGAGTTTGTTCCGGAACTGCCAGATCATCTTTGAGTCGATGACGTAGGAGCTCAGCCGTCTTGACTATCTGAGTGTATGGCTATATCGCACCTTGATAGTTTCTTTCCAGATTTATATCTGGACATCTTTCAATAGCTAAGATTTCCGCTTGAAATACGCTCATACAGGAGCCTTGCGACATGCACACTTGGTACTTGGCCCGTATATCCCAGCTCCAGCTCCTGTAGAGGTTTTGGAACCATCTGCATACCATAACGGTATTTTCTTTGAGGTTATAGCGGTGTATTTCCGTTCCCATTCCTTTCTTTTACTCAGCAATGTCCTGAAGTTTTTCTCAGTGCTCACTTTCTTGATCATAAATCACTAGGGAGGTTAGCAGATGAGATGTAGCTGTTCAGAGAGGACAAGACTCGTTTCCACCAATTAATTAGGGCTCAAAAGCACCTACACAGGGCTTTTCTCACATTTTGGAAATTTTGCTCTGATCGAAATAGACTCTCATTACATACAGGGTGGCCGGACGATTGACGTCCAAAAGAAAAAACAGGTCCCTCGTCTCATGGGGTATTCGAACCCCCCATGAATGTTATGCGATTTTTCACGGTTTCCGAGTTATGAATTTTTTTATGAACTTTTGAGAATTTTCAACTTGACCATATTAAAATGATATGAAAAAAAAGAACAAGAGTTTTCTGATATATTTTTTTTGCAAATGAATCGCCATAAAATGTACTTTTTACATAAAATAACCAGCATCGTAAGTTTGATAAAATTTTAGAAATGTGGTCTCAATGAGAAAAAATTACGTATTTTGGATCATGATCTAAATTCAAATTAAAATTAAAAATATGAACAGGCTACTTCATGGTTTCTCAGTAGGCTTAAAACTGTGCTCAACACTCAGCTTTCAGAATCATAATTAAAAAATGGTACTCAAACAGTCTACTTCTGCTAGAATTAGCCTTCAAAAGTCAGCGAGGTGGAAAAAATCAGAAAACATTTCATGGTGATTTATTTACAAGAAAAATATATCAGAAAAACTCATGCATTTTTTTTAATATCATTGTTAATATAGTCAAGTTGAAAATTCTCAAAAGTTCATGAAAAAATTCATAACTCGGAAACCATGAAAAAATCGCATGGGGGTGATTCGAATACCCCATGTGACGAGGGACCTGTTTTTTTCTTTTGGATTTCAATCGTCCGGCCACCCTATTATAGTAACTCTGAATCTGAAGTTTCTGACAGTATTACAAAAACCTCTAATTGTGTTCACCACCCTCAAAAAAATTCATGCTTTCAAATAATAAGAACTCAAGAAAACTAGATCACACAAGAACGCGACACAAAAGCGTCTCGAGAATGTTATAAAAAGGCGCAGAATAGAAGCTAGGCCGATAAAGAACTAAGGAGTCATCCGAGGCAGACCAATCATTTCTCTGTGGGATAAATAAAAATGAAATACCGTATTATCCATATCCAGAGGACCCCGCCCTTTTGGCAAGTTGTCAACTACGAGAATGGATATTGAAATTACTCTGGAGGAAATGTAAATGATATATGCCTTTACGGTGGATGAATGGGTGTAATATGGGCAAAATGAACGGAAAGCTATTTCAAGCTGCTTTATCGCTGTATTTGGCCCATTGAAATCATAAGATTTCGGTGGGGGTGTAGGAGGACATCTGATGTCAAATAGAAAGATTTAAGAAAATCTCTGAGCAGGTGCTTTCCGCTCTCGTTCATTGGTGGAGCAATAAAAGGCTATGACTTCAAAATTTTGTAAAGGAATTGAGATTGAAACTAAATACAGGGTGCGGTAGCATAACTTTTTTTTTAAACTCAATAAAATGCATGTATGAATCAGAAAATTTTTATTCGTTTGTTATAATATAGGCACTACATAAAGTTTGTTTTACCCAGTTTTAAAGATAAAATCAGGTAGGTGACGTCCCCCATTCTCCATACACTGACTAAAACGATTTCTGGCGTTTGTCATGACTCCAGCCAGTATAGCAGGCGTTATGTTGGCCATTTCCTGGATGTTGTTCTTCAAATTTGTAGGGTACTGGAAGGTTCACATAAACACGAAAATTAAAAAAATCCCATAGAAAAATGCCACATGGGGTCAAATCGACAATTGCATCAAAGGCCTTTTGCATTCAGCTAAAGTCACAGTGGGTGTGCAGTTTCCTCAAGTGGAATTATTGGTCCCTGGTTCTTTGAGGAAAATGAAGTCGCAGTGACAGTGAATTCGGACCGGTATGTAAACATGTTACAGGAATTTTTTTCCCACATCCAAGAAGAAATTGCCAACATAACGCCTGCTATACCTACTGGCTGGAGTCATGACAAACGCCAAAAATACTCAGTGTATGGAGAATGGGGGACGTCACCTACCTGATTTCATCTTCAAAAATGGGTAAATCAAAACTTTATGTATGTGCTTATATTACAAAAAACGAATAAAAATTTTCTGATTCATACAATGCGTTTTATTGAGTTTTAAAAAAAGGAAGTTATGCTGCCGCACCCTGTAAATGAATGCAAAATCTCAGTACGCTCAAATAATATTTCTGAAGATATTCAATAATTAAATATAAAACCCGTTAACTACAAAAAAATCGAAATTTCACGGTTCTGATTCCATAATCCTTTTGAAACTTTGCATGCTCATTCCCTTCGCTAATTTACATCCTCAATCGAAAGTTTTTTTATTGGAATATTTAATTTTATTTCGATAATACGATAGACCTTGCTATGGTTGCAACTATCCCCAATTTTGGCCAACTGCTTTGAATTGGTATTGAACATTTATTGCGGAATTTCAGCTCCATCAAATCGACACATTCTGAATCATCAGAAACGAATAATTAAGAAAAAAAATAAATATTATGACTCTGTTCATGCAATCTTCTTGAAATTTCGCTTGAGCATTCGGTATAAGAATCTCACCCTAAAAATAAATTTGACTCAAATCGGATATTTCGTTGTGGAATTATAAGGATTTTTCATTATATATTCCGATTGAATCTATGGTTTCTCCACAAAATTTCGAATGTTGCTTCTTATGAATATCTTTGCAAGTGGTCACATGTCTGAGATTTTGAGAAACAAAAATTTTGAATGGCTTATTTCATGGAAACACCCTTTACGATTTTGCTACCACGGTATTTAAGAACCGAACCATCCTGAAAATTTCAAGTCTCTAGGACAATCCAATCAAGAACTATCGTGCCCCATATCGGTATCAAACATAAACATATGAGTACAACGATCGCATAAAAACACTATTCAAACAGATAGATGATAGATCCATGGAATTGACCACTGTCTGACATCCTGAAGAAATCAGCCGAAAAACATTTGAAAAGCTATCGATCGAAATATATTCTGGGAAGATTCTGCATTTCTAAAAAACTATATAGGTTTTCACTCCCAGTTTCTGAAACAGAAATAATTGAAAAAAAATATTCAAGATGAAGTGCTCCTGCGAAAATCTTTGCACTTATTTGTCTATATAAATCAGAAGAAAAAAAGAGAAAAAACAGAAAAAATTGGTTCCAAATTCAACATAAGAAATGTTTTCAAATACAAAATGATTGAGATCTATTCTAATCAGAACGAATCCAATGAATGAGACACAAAAATAAAAAAATGTGTTTACAATATTCCCTGCATATGTGGAAAATCTTATACAGGCGAGACATCAAGACCTTTAGAGATAAGAAAACGGGAACATAACAACATAAAAAATAGAGACATTACAAGATCACAAATCGCTGATCATGTATGTTCGAATAGCGGAAATCATAATGATGAACTGGAACAACACAAAGATCCTAATGACGGAACCTGATAATTATTAAAAGGAAAATTAAGGAATCCACATGTATTTTGTTTGATGAAGTAGATAATTTGGCCAATTGTCTGTTGGAATAGATCGATTTCGATTGATTTATCTCTGTGTGTTGACAAATGCAAATTAGACTGCAAATGAAAAAACACACAATTCTGAAGATTTTACAAGTTTGTATGAAGAAGGTGGCTGATATACACACCGAAAGGTCCATTATCCTTTTAATTTATTTCCTTTTCAGTTTTTCTGTTAGGCAACATTTCTTTTCAAAACCAATTTGCTCCTGACAAATAAGAGGAAAAATTTTCGCCAGGAGCACTTCATCTCAATTAACATTTTTCTAATTATTTTTGTTTTCAGAGACTGGGAGTGAAAAACCTATAAAGTTTTTCAGAAATTTGAAAAGCTCTTGCACAAAATTTGTTATTTACCACTCATACCTGTTCAAAAATACAGCAGTACTATAAAACTCGGGTCATTGTAAAACCTTTACCCAATAATAATAATAATAATGATCTATTAGTGATACTACCTAAACGAAATTATTCCACTTATATTATTTGAAATTATAAAATTATCACCGGGATACTCTATCCTTATTTGAAAGTTAAGTTGAATTGAGTAAAGTTTCCATTTCGGAATTCTGTATAAAAATGATTAGATAATTCATAAAGATATGGATAAACTAAGAGGAAGTACAAAATCAAAAAAAACATCACTTTTATATTTTATTTGAATATTTTACATTAGATGAGGAACATTTTTAAGTTTTCCCAAATCAAATCGTACAGAGAATAAGAGAAATCAGTTTAGTAGAAGTTCATAAAAATATACAAGAAAAAATAGGAGCTTTAAAGAGCAATAATTTCATTCTATATTGACCTTTATTGCTCAGAGTATTTTAAAATATTTTATTGATAAATGTAGGATTTATTTACATCGCCAAATATTTAATTGTTTCATTTCAGGAATTTAAAGTCTAAAATATTCCAGAAAAATGAGAAAATAGTAAATCAATATTTTCAGTTGATGTAGATTTATTGAATTGAAATATTTATTGCCTAAAATTACTTTCATTTCATAGATAAGTTTCAATTAAATTCAGAAAGCACAGTAAAAAGCTAAATGATTCCGAATATAAGGAAAATATGGATAGTAAATATATTTGCATGATACATGCAAATTATTCTAAATGAGAATAAATAATATCTTCATGGGGTACAGCATATATTGACAATATTTGAGAAGACTTATTAACGATAAGTAATTGATTATTTTCTTAAATGAGGCATAATATATATTTTTAAACCGACTTTGGTGTATAATGTCATGTGCTTTCAGTAGATTTGCCTGATTATTTCTAAATAGTTTATAAACTAATAACAAATATGAATATAATATTGACTAAATGTACTTTTTAAATATATATACAATGTA
Source organism: Propylea japonica (assembly GCA_013421045.1). NCBI lineage: Eukaryota > Metazoa > Arthropoda > Insecta > Coleoptera > Coccinellidae > Propylea > Propylea japonica. The sequence goes on from CM024244.1 coordinate 19,289,377, forward strand.
CAATATTCAAGAATAAAAATTCCCTTAATTCATATTGTTTTAAAATTGATTTGAAGGAAATCAAAAAAATGATGGGCACACAAAAAAAATAAATTGAGAGTTATTACGAAAAAATGTGAAGCCGAAGGAAATGAAATAGTGGTTTTCCGGTAGTATTAATTAATTTCGAAAACAACTATACTCTTAATTGAAAATTTCCAAGAATTGAAATTGACAATTTTGAAATATTTTTTCAACGATTTATACAGAAAGGAAATCACGATGAATTTTGGGAAATACATTAAGCCGCAAAAATTAATAAAAAAATTATGGGAAATGGACGAACAAATGGCATAACATTGACTGAACTCAATAACAAAATTAAAAAATTTCCAATTCATAGAAACGAATTTTTTTGAAAAAAAACGATAAATACTTTTCGAAATTGTTTGATTTTGTTATGGAAATTTTTTTGAATTGTTTGGTTGTGAAATATCAGACAAATCTACAGTTATTTCATATGTTGAAGCTATTGTTCTAAGGGTATCATAGGGACTAGCCTTAGGCGCAACAAACTTATTGTATACATTTATTTTTATTTTCATTATAATTTTTAGAGCAAGACAAATGGACAAGGGTACTTTGGTTATTTTGATCTTTGTAAGCTTATTGTCAATTATTTTTTATGTCTAAGTAACAATTTCAAGGCAGTGAGCTATATATAAAAATTTTCATATACACAATTCAAAATAGAAAAATAAGTTTGCTTTTTTCAATACTGAATGTAAACGTTTACACTCCGAGAAGTTTATTTTCAATACTTTCTTTGTCAGTTACCGACCAATCTCATGTTCCTTCTATCTTTTTATAACCGTTATCTCGAATTTATCTAATTTTCCTAAATCGAACAAAAATCAGTGAAAGCTGTTCCCTCAAACAATATTTACTAATTGACGCTCTACAGAGTGTTCGACCCGAACATTTCTCAACAGCTTTCACGAGAAAATATATAGGAAATAAGCGATAAAAAACAGCGAATATACAGCGTTACAAGTATGTATACTTGTGCTTTTACAATTCTCAATAATTAAACATTAAAAATCACAGAATAACTTGGTAAATAAAATATCACAAACATAAGAAACATCACATTTATAATAGGAATGTATTTTTAAATGGGGATGAAAATATATGTATTTATTGCAGTTTTTGCTACATAAAAAACGTGGATACTTTCTTGAGATTCAAATGAATAAATTGAAGTATTATTTATTTCGAAATTATTCTGAATCACTTATTTTCAAGAATTGAAAAATGTTTCTTTCTTTGCAATATAAAGTTTGAATCATTTCTCAACGAAATAAAAAACGATATTGATAAGTACAGATATTAATTATCACAATACAGCCACTTTATAGTTTATTATCTCTATTCATTCAAGCTATTGCCATACATTTTCTTCATTTTAACTCTTTATCGAAATTATTTATATTTTTTTACTTGAATCTCAAGAAAGAATTCACACAAAGAATAATGTAGATATTTATTAGTTGTTTGATTATATTAATGAGATACTGAACCAAAATAAAAAGACTATCTCATCAGAAATCAATAAATACACTTTAGAGATTTAATTTTATTTAATGAAAAATTGTGTAGAATGAATTGAAATAAATCAATGTTCATATTTGATTTCAATACGTGTTTTAATTCAATTCAGTTCGCGAATTTTCAAAACGATATTTTTTTATTATTTAAATCCCAATTTTGGTTCGGCACTCATATCTATTGCTTACAAAATTTAGTGTTCTTAATTTTTATTATGTAAAATTGTACCTTCGTGTATTTTTCTGATGTAATATAATATTTCTACAGATAAAAACGTCAAATTTGCCATTTCAAAAATAATGCTTCACTTCTTGAGTCACTCATCATGCGCTCCATCGAGAACAAAATTGAAATGGTAACAAAATGCAGAAACTTCTCGTTGAATTATTTAAAGTTTATTTCTTTAACTATCGAGTAATTCGTATGTTTAATTGCGTACGTCAGTTGACTCAGTATTTTTATGGTTTTGTAGCTTTATTGCTTAATCTCTGATACAAAACTGAAAGTTTGCTTCCGGATAGTTGTTCAGTTTGGAAATAAGTTTCAGAAACTCGTGAGAAATTGTCATTTTTATGAGCTGGTTACTTTTTCGCTTATTAATTAATTAATTGATTAGTTTTTATTTTTCAACTCTAATCAATCCGAAAAAATTATCATTGGAAAACTGAAAACTTCATAGTTATTCGAAAACGAAATCCATACTAATATTATAAATGCGAAAGTAACTCTGTCTGTCTGTCTGTTACTCTTTCACGTCTAAACGGCTGAACGGATTTTGATGAAATTTGGTACGGTGATAGATGATAACCCAGAAATGCTCATAGGCTATAAATAATCACGCCATCGTTCTTATGGGGTAGGCAGTAGGCAGATAACTAAATTGAGTTAGTTATTTTTAGTCGTTTTTGTTGGGACTTTTGCTCTTTCACGTCTAAACGGCTGAACAGATTTTGATGAAATTTAGTATGGTAATAGATGGTTACCTAAAAACAGATATAAGATCAAAATGATCACGTCATCGTACTTAGGGGGTAGGAAGTAGGCAGAAAACTGAATTGAGTTAGTCATTTTTTTTATGGTTTTTGCTGGGAGTTTTGCTCTATCATGCCTAATTGGCTGAACGGATTTTGATGAAATTTAGTTAGGTGATAGATAGTAACCTAGAAAAGAATATGGGTTATTAATATTCATGCTATCGTACTTAAGGCGTAGGCAGTAAGCAGAAAACTAATTAAGTTAGTGATTTTTAATCGTTTGTTTTAAAAGTTTACTTCATTCACGCCTTAACGTCTGAACGGATTTTTTATAAGACTTGGTTAATATAAAGATAGGATCCTAGGCACGGACACAAGCTACTTTTCACGGCGGGAAAATACCTCATTCCCGCGGAAATCTAGCGTGATCGTGTCAAGAAGTGCATGACGCCATAGGTATTGAAATGATTTTGATGTTTTTTTTTTAACTGAGTGTTACTAAGACTTCAAGTTAGTATTTGATCACTTTTATAACTTAGAGGGTCGGTAGGCGCCATAATTTAGTACTTCCTATGCAGAAGATGTTGCGGATGTCACACTGTCTAACATCGGGGGTTGGCAGGTAGGTAGTTATTAGAATTTTAAACCGATTCACATTATTTACTTTTTACATTTACTAAGGAAACATTCGGAGCTATCCATTATGTAGCTTAGGTTGCTTTTGAACAAATTTTGAGTTGAAGTTGAGGACTGGAACACGATAGTGGGACATTGTTGCAGGGGGACTCACAGCCGGGAGAAACAAAAAAACTTATGCGGACGAAGTCGCGGGTAAAAGCTAGTTAGTATATAAAATCAATTTTTGAATTTAATGAGAAACTTTACAAATTAACCTTCCTGTTATAAAAGAAAAAAAGAATTACTAAGATAACAGCAGAGTGTTGTTTTTTCCAAACATATTACATATTGAATAATGTTTTTTTCATCAAATTAAAATTAGTTTTCCAGAAGATATGTCATCTGTTTTAGGGGCGTTCGGCATCGACATCGGACTGGTCGGATCGATCTGAACCGTTCGTTCACTACATCCGGATTGAGAGGAGTACACATCTGGACCGTTCGGCAAGAAAATCTGAGCAATCGGTCGATCTTTTCGCTCCGTCTAAGCGATCAAAGCGATTTTATCCATCGAGTTTTATGTTTTTTATATGAATTTTTGTTTTATGTTGAGTTTTCTGATCCGAAAACCGATATAGCGAAAAATTCTAATACTTATCAACTCTTTTATTCTTCTGTTTTCATTTATTCATTAAAAACCTAATTAATTCATTAAAAGTTTTCGATATAGCTATTGTAGTTATGAATGGGCAGGAGGAGATATTGCTTTCTCGTTTCTTTTTCGTAAAATTAATTAATTAATAAGGATCTTGCGGTACAACTATTGCCGTAGTGTATGACCACAAGGGGATATTGCATTCCTCGTTTCCTTTGCATTCAGTGCCTTTGTACCTAAATATTCAATTGAGATTTCACGGTAGAGCTACTAAAAGGGTGAAAGTATCGTTAAAAGATGAGCATATTTCCCCAAATAGTGATCTTTGGAATCTCATAGTCTTTTCAAGTAGAACAGAGCAGTATATTCTGTGGCAGATGATCTGTACCGTTCGTATATTCGCAGATATTACAGATGAATCTGTACGATCTGTGGTCACGTGACTAAAAAATCCGTCTGCTCGCGGAGGTTAATGCCGAACGGGCTTTTTGTTCATATCCTCCGTTCTAAATCATTTGTCTAATTTGACATTTCGAAATAATTCTAACAACATATAAAGGGTGTTCAAAATTGAGCTTTTTCTAACAACAAATAAAATATAGATGGCGCACTGAAAGTGTGATGTATGACATTTATAAAAAAAACTGACGTGTATCCAAGAGCAAAATTCCTAATATTCTCAAATTGACCTATTCACGTCTACACCAAAAAAATGAGTCAACTGCGCAAACGTTACCTATAAATTTCTTAACGTGTGAATGTCTACGGGCAACCGCACTCGTCAACAACCATTTTTGGCATGTCCCTCTTGATAACATCCAAATTTGGTCCATAGTATATCAAACTCATGCTCGAGAACTTCAGTGGCGCACAACACGGTTGCATACCGCTTAGATGATGCGTTTTCCTGACCTCCTCTATCACATGGGTGTGGAAATTGTTGTAAGTATCTGGGGTTCTTGGATGGCCGCAGTCACCTCTGCAGTAGTTGGCGTAGTACCCAGGGGGCGCTATCACCCAGTCCTCCCAGCCTAGCTGCTTGAAGCTCACGTAGAACCTTAAAAAAAAAGATTAAGGTTAGGTGGAGTTCGAAGGAAAGACATCATATGTCTTTTCACAAGACTGATAATTACTTATAATCCGTTCACGAAAATCTGAGCTGTCGATTGGCCATGGAAATTTGGCATATTGCACTGTGTATATTAAAATTTCAGGTTATATTGTTTATTTTCTTGTCAGATTGATACACAATGTTGTCAATATTGCATAGAGTTCTCTGATAAATCGCAAGCTCGTTGGACGAGGCGGGTACATTCGGCCAACGTTGACTTTATTTCACGTTATGACAGCAAATACTGACAACTTCAGATGAATACAAATGACTACTATGCGCTCAAACTTTCGTGAACGGACTATATATTTGAAACTTATGATATTTTGTGAAATCAAGAAGTTAAGATCATTTATATCGACTGAAAACTTTCTGGAAAATTCAGCTCCGTGCGCTGTATAAGTAGTAGTGTTGTGACCTTTAAGGTCCCTTTAGACCTTGGGACCAGACATCGATCATTTAGAAGAATCAATAACGACCTATTTTGGTCTGATATAATTGTTTGTATAATCAATAGGTCCAAGATGTACATACAAAGGAGAGTAAAATATAATAGACAAGACATATTATTGTCATTTGAACTGGGGTTGCTATGGCTTGGCCGTTATCTCTTGGGTGTCCAAGACCGTTTTCCCTATATGAATTGTTCTTAGGCCAGCCAGCTCTGTACACTTTCATAGCATGTGTTCAGCTGTTTCTGCAGAGGGTTAATCTGTTATTAAAATCTTAGTGCTAGACTGATGCCTTATATTGATCGTTTCCAAGCCCACAGAAAGGCTCAGGTCCAGTAGATGTTAACCTTAATGAGCTTTTTGCAAGTTCATCGGCTTTTTCATTAAGTTCAACACCACAATGCTCTAGCAAAAATAATGGAGTCACCTTATAAAGTTACCGAAGTATATCATTACCCATTTAAAGTGATGATGGCATTGCTCATCATATAAAAAACCAATTGTGAAATTCACCACCATATTGTTTTTTAATTTTGGCAGTATATTTGATTATTCAATGTGGCGGAGAAGAGCAAAAGTTTCTTGAATATTTATTATTTAGGGAAAACTATTCTTGATTTTTAAATAATTTCAATCGAGAAACATTTGTTGCTCAATACATTAATATGAATTTAACATCATGAAATAATGGAACTATTCCTTATGTGAACAATACACTGTGTCATTTGCCGCCATATTGTTATTAGGATCTCAACAGTTTTATTGTTTCCCCAATATGGTGGTGGATGGCGAAACATTAGGTACTTAATACTTCAATATGCATTCAAAATATACACTGCGCAAAAAAATTAACGCACATTATGGAAATCTCAATTTATTCTACAACTGAAGGTGTTCTCAATGATAATTATTTTTATCAGATTTATGCTCGCGTATGTTATCCACTTTCAACGTTTTTCTTCACTTCAGATGTTTTTTCCCAGCAGGAATAAAAAAGATGAGATTATCAGATTTTGCATACATTGGCTCCATTCTGAAATCAGTTGTTCTCGATCAATTCTAGTGATTAATAGTTTTTCTTTCGTTTGATTTTCTACACTCGATCGCTATGCAACGCGAAACACGCATTTTGACCCAATAGGAATGTGTCCAAGCGGTAGTTTTGCGAGAAGAAGGGTGGACATACACAATAATTGCAGCAAGGTTTGGATTTTCCCATACAAGTGTGTCCAGAATGTTGCAGCGATTCAGGGAGACAGGTATGAATGTCCGAAGACCAGGATAGGGTAGACCACGGGTAACAAGAAGTCCAGCTTCTACCCCAGCCCATCGAAGGGCGCGTTTGGATTTTGCGAGAGAGCATATCCATTGGGAAGAGGCTGATTGTAAAGAGTTCCCTCCACAGATGAGTCTAGATTCTGCCTCTACCATTGTGATCGACGTATCCCTTGTATACAGACGTCCACATGAAAGATATGCTCAGTGCATTTCCTGAATACTACTGGTTTCGGGGGAGGATCGATATGGTATGGGGTGGAATTTCTTTGACTGCTCGCACAGAGCTAGTGGTCGTTGATAATGGAGCTATAAATGCTGATAGGTATATAAGGAACATTCTTGAAGAGCATGTAGTGCCATTTGCCCCATACATTGGTGAAAATTTCATTTTTAATGACGATAATGCCAGACCCCATCATGCGCGCAGAGGTTGAAGTCTCTCAAATGGAATGGCCAGCAAGAAGTCCAGATCTCAATCCGATTGAGCAGGTTTGGGACAACCTCAATAGAAGGCTGAGAAGTTGAGAAAATCATCCAGCTACTCTTAATAACTTAGGAATCCAACTCAGAGAAATTTGGGAAGGATTGGATCAGAACATTTTAAGATAACTCATTTTGAGTCGTTGCCGAGCTGTAATTAACGCGAGGGGTGGAAATACCAAGTATTAAATCACTTATCAGCATTCCAGTATTTTGAAAATTGTTTATTTCTCTTCTTTCACATAAGATTCGGTGAAATCCTGAATTTTTCTGCCATTGAATGTGTCTTGTTCCGTTCAAAACCTTCCCGAGAGAACATAAAAATTATTCATAAAGTCAATGTAGAGTTAACTTTCATTAAAATTGAGATTTTCATAATGAGCGTTAACTTTTTTGCGCAGTGTCGAAAAATACCAATATTCACAATGTAAACAATCAACTGTGCCATCCAACGCCATATTGGTTCTCCATTTCACCAGCTCGTTGGATTCCCAATATGACGTCAAACGGCACACTTGATTACCCCAACTAACCTCTGTTTGCAGCACTGGTTACCACTTTCTGCAGAGCAATCGATGGCTCTCCTCCTCACCCTTTTAGCAGAATTGGGATCGGTGTGGATCACCAAAAATGGACGGTTCTTATTGCTGATCTTGTCGATCTCCCTATTGAATATGTGGACGTGCCAGTGGCTACAACAGCTGCAGTCAACCAAGAGCTGCAACTTTTCTGTTCGCGATTCTGACAGCCATTTTGATACTATGCTGGTGACGTTGAGTTTCTGCCAGCCGCTCTTTGATTCGTCTAGAGCTAGGGTGATGGGCTCTGACATTGCTCTATTGAAGTCCTGCGGGATGAACTGATATAACTATACATGAAGATATACGCTATAACATTAAATGATTCTATACAGAATGAGAGCAGAAAATAATATCAATCGACTAAAATCAACCAATATTAAACACATATGTACTGTAGCGGCATGCGAAATGTGAACGTCTCTGCAGAACATATGTGGCTTTTTCTAGTTGATTTAATGAGGCCTCGACACATAATGGTTATATTCTAAAAATTAACATTGCTAGTAGTTTGAAGTGGAACAAGAATACCATGTATATATACATGAAGATCTATCAATGGATGCCAAAGTACAAGAGGAAAAAAATTGTTTACATTCCGCGTGACTGAACTTCGGAGCCAATGAAATTTCGCCCTTGCTTAGTATAATCTATCTATGTAAAAATTTTGAGATAGATGAATATTCTATTTCTATGGTAGCTACATTTTGATGAATCGTATGTATGCATAATTTTGTAGTGCTGAAATTGAACGATACCATATGACACTTGCGCATTCACCATTTTGTACCGGGCGTCCTAAATTCGTTGTCTAATGAGGGGATCTCAAAAACCTGATAAGCTAGAACAGAATGAGTGACACATTTTTTGACTCGATCAATTCATTTGGTGAAAACCGCAACCATCTAATTCAAACCGATTTCGAGCTATTAGAGAAAATTCGAAAATGGCGTCAAATGAAAAGTTCTAATAACTTCTTTATTACTGAAGTTAAACATGACACTAAAACATTATACAAGCACTTTTCCAGTAGAATTCATTGAAGTTATCAATTTTTCTTTATTACATTTTGTTCTAGCGCATCGAGTTTCTGAGATCCCCTCACTAGACAACCAATTTAGGACACCCGGTAAAGTGGCAGCATGCGAAATGTGAACGATTCTACAGAACATATGTGTTCTCATAAATAAAGGTACGGAAATGCATTTTTTCCAAGATACAGGGTGTTGAAGTTTTACTTAAAAACTAACTAAAAGAGTATATAGTGAAAGCAGAGAATAATATTAGTCGAAAGAAATCAACCAATATTAAATTACACTTCTGAGCTGATCTCGTCCTCGTTCAAGACAAAATGCAAGGAAGTGGTATCAAACAGAGCACCTATGAATGGCAATTTCGTCCTTATCAGGACTCATTAGCACAGGATAGCTCTGAATGATACAAGGTATTTCTTGGAACTTACTATCCATTAATTCTCTGCTTTCACTATATTGATATTCATGGCGATATTACGCGATAAACGACTTCTTATTGTTGCGTTAAAATGTTTTTTATTTTCGATTGAAAACGCCGCCCACTAGAAAAAAAGGCAAACTGATATTTGATCATCAATTGAACGAAGAATTCAAAAATAATTGTTAGTTTGAGATATTTCAGTGGCGAACTACTTTTTCAGTCAGTTTTTAAATAAAACTTCAACACCCTGTATCTTGGAAAAAATGTATACCCGGACCTACATTCATGGAAACTTTTTTCTCATTGAATTATCTGAAGAATCATCGTTTACATTCTTTCGGTGTTATTCAGATACACATGACATATTTGAGAGCATATATTAATCTTAATCGACTAAAATCAATTAATATTGAAACTCATACTTCGAAGCTTATTACTAGTCAATGATATTGGGGTCCTGCGCAATATAAAATGTACATAGGGTTCGGAATAGATATACAATTCAATTTCTGAAGTAGTTACATTTGAATGAATCGTAGTAATCTCCTTTTAGTAATGACTTGGAACGGTGTCAAATGAAACTGACGCATTCGCCATTTTGCAACACATAGAATAACAGCAAATACTGATTTATCGATATTGAGTGAGACTCAGCGTAATCCATTTTTTGAGCGCTCAGTCTATTTAAACGAGTGCTATATCGTTTTGCTCAAATATCCGTTATTTTCTAATTTTTAGTCGAAAATTGTCTCAAACGATGGTTCGACTCCCTGACGACGAATTCGTGGTCAAATTCAATTCTGTCCGTTGTCCTAGAGACTTGAGATTTTCAAGGTGAGTTTGGTTTGCAAAAATGCCACGGTTGAGTACTTTAACTAGCCGAATCTTTACTATTTGGCTGGTGCTCCATGAAAATATTGCAATTCCTAAAATTGTTCCTCGATATCTCAGGCAAAACGAAACCAATCAAATGAAATTTTGAGGTCACATGCAAAATACTAATACGAAGCCTCATTTGAAATTTTGTGGCCATAGTGATAAAAGAACCATAGAAAATTCAATTGGAATATGGAAATTTATTTTTTTTGATTATTGATTTTTACATATTTATTTTTCTAATAATTCCCAGAATATAATTCCCATCTTGCAGAGATTCCGTATTCATATGCTCAGCATAAATGTCAAGTGAGGTTAGTGCAAAACGGGGCACCATACTATTTTTTCGTATGATAACAGAGCTCAGGGAATAACCTTAGTAGAAAAAACCCTGTTTTCTCCGTTCCACCAAATATAAAACTCAAAAAATTCTTCTTTATCGAGTCCAACAGAAAATAATATTAATCCACTAAAATAAACTAATATTAAACTCATACTTCGGAGCTACTCAAGTCAATGAATTTGGGCCTTGCTGAATATAAAATATGTAGTAGGATGCGCGCTAGATATACCAAATTTCTGCGGTAGCTACATTTTGATGAATCGTAGTTATGCATCATTTTGTAGCGCTGAAACTAAAGGGTTCCATGCGAAACCGACGCATTCGCCATCTGTAGCACATAGAATAACCACAAATGCTGATGTTATCGATATTAAATGTGGCTTAGCGGAATCGTTCTTTTCATTACGCAAATAATTTTTGCAATTATTAACTTTCATCATAGTGGATCAAACAAAACGAAATATGACATAACGATACAGTCAACACTGATATGGCATTCTAACTGAAATTGTGTTTTTAAAGAATGAGCGAAACAACAGTTATATATACGAGTCCTGTGACATGAACATATATAACTAACTGAAGATCACCAGTTTTAAACTCATACTACGAAGCTTATTGAGTCAGTGAAATTTAGGCTTTGCTAAATATTAAATATTTATAGAGTTTAAAATAGATCTATCTAATTTCTGTGGTAGCTTTTAATGAATCGTAGTTTTGCATCATTTTGTAGTGCTGACGTGTGCATTGTGAAACCGGCGCATTCACCATTCTGCTCCACATAGAATAACCACACATGCTGATGTTATCGATATTAATTGAGGCTTAGCAGAATCACTCTTTTTATTACGTAAATAATTTTTTAATTGTTTTGTAATAATTAACTTTCATCATAGTTGATCAAACAAAACGAAATTCAATTGAATAAAATATGACATAACGATACAGTCAAAACTGATATGGCATTCTAACTGAAATTGTGTTTTAACAAGAATAAACGGAACAACTGTTATATGTATATACCAGTCCTGTGATATGAACCAATATAACTTAACATTCAATTGAATAAAATGCGACATAATGATTCACGAAATCCAAATTTTACTTCCAGATTCGCAGCACTATCGAAGGGTAGCTTTTGGAAGCATCTATTCAAATACGATTGCAGAAATGGTATACATTCTTTACAGTAAAAACTGATATAACAATCTATATATAATATAACTGTTTTTCTGAAGATTGAGTGAATTATCTCTTCGACACATATCGCTGAAAATTTAACTTTACATTCTGACCTTCGATGGAAAAAGTTCTACGAACAATCAATTCTACCACTTACTTACAAAGAATTTTGATCAATTTTTTCTAGAATATAATCAGACATAGGCTGAAGTTAATAATTTTGTTCGATCCGTTCGATCTATTCGAACTCTCTTCAACAATATTATGATGGTTTTACTATTTCCATCGATGATTTCAAAATTCAACTTCTTTATTCAAATCTCAAGACAAGTTAATGGAAATTACGTTTTTCATAAACTGTTGTTAAACGGGTTCTTAGACCTTTCAAGTTAAGTATCACTCAAGTCCTCTTCCTTATTCAATTTAAAGGGGTTGAAGCTCTTTGAAACCTCAAATATACGTCAGAAGGTATCACCCAAACAACGAGCGTAAAATAATAGCTATCAAACGTGAGTAGCATACTATACTTTATCCACGACTACTGAATATATTTCTTGAAGATTTTAACATTTGGCGACCGCAACAAGACCCTTCTATGACAAACGTGTAAAAAGTCAAGTTGACACATGAGAAATTTTTGAAGAACTGGTCATTGCATATTTTGTGATAAAAAAAGCTTAAATTTATATAATGAAAGTAGATTTGGTCCTCGATTGACAAGGTATGACTATATGTATTTGTTAGTTGGAGTACTTTAGAATACTGGAGAAATAGGTACCAATTTAAAGAATATTATATCGAAGCTAAATCAATGAAGCATCTGACAGCAGTGAATTATAATCTCATTATTCCCTTGTGATTAATGGACGGATTTTACAATAGTCGTGGATAAAATAATACAACTTATTTCGGAAAAATTTTCCAATCATTATGGGAAAAGAAATATACGATTAGGCTCATCTGAGATGGAACACCCAGTATATAAAATTTTTAACAACATATATGAAGTCAGATCTGTAGAATACTCACTTGTGAACTAAGTGTGATAGATTCTGGTAACTGCGATATGATTTTGAAAACGAATATTTGAGTTCTACACTTGTGTTCCCTGGTTTTCACTAGATCAGCCTTCACCCACAAGGTGGCGCTGCGAACGTTGAACTCCTGCCCCGCGTGTCCAACTTCTGAGCTCACCCTGAATTCCAGAAGCCGGTTCTGGTTCACCCTGGAACCTGGAACGAATTCAAAATGTCATGTAATACTGAAATGTACATTCGTAGGGAGAAGTGCCTTTAATTTATTTGAAGCAGATGCATTAGAAGAAACATTGAGGAATACTTTATTGTTTTGAGGAGTTTTTGTACATAACATATTGTAAATTAATTGAGCAGAAACAATTATTTAAACTGAAGGGTTTTCCAATAAGGGATGTTATTTTGAGATTCAAAGAAAAATGCCATTTTTCAATATAAATGATCGGATGTTTATTTCATTATAAAGAAGAAGGTATGCCGTTAAAAGTGGAAAATAAAATCAGGCAAATGACCACCACGATCACGCTTACAGGATCATATCCTTTCAATGAAATGTTCCATAACCAAATCGCAAAGTGGCTGCCCTATGTCCTCGATAGCCTCACGAATTCCATCTATGAGGTCTTGAATCGACGCTGGGCTATTGGCGTAGACCTTCTCTTTCACGTGGCCCCAAAGGAAGAAGTTGCTAGGTGTTAAATCACAAGATCCGGTGGCCAATTAAGAGAGGCTTTTCAACAATAACTTTCCACCAACTTCTTCATTACGGTCCGACAAGGTGCTTCACGACAACCCAAAATGTTCGACTTTTACGAACCGTCTCTGCTAAATTTTCACCATTTTTATAGTGAATTTTAATAATTTCAATGCGTTCTTGAAGCGTGTATCGTTCCATTTTTACTTATGGCATAGTTTCTACTTGTCAAATGTCAACTAATGACGCTTCAAACGACGTGACATCTTCCGAAATAGCGGGCTGTTCACAAAATAACACCTCTTATTGGAAAACCATTTACTATCTACTAGTTGATTAACCGCTAGATTGATGAAATAGATTTATTACAAGATTGAGTATGAATTCTTGATTGAAATAAGTATATCCTTTTTTAAGCGCTCGTTATCTTAAACGAGTGCTATATCTTTTTGCTCAATTGTCTGTAATTTTCGAATTTTGTGCAGAAAATTATCTCAAACGATAGGGTTCGACTCCCTGATGACGAATCCTTGGTCAAATTCAATTCAATTGTTCGGGGAGCCGTCCAGCCAGCAGTACGATAGTAGTCACATTTGAATGACTCGTAGTTATCATCTTGTAGAAATGACTTGGAAAGACGTAAAAATTAAACAGGCGCATTCGCCATTTTGCAACACATAGAATAATCGCAAATACTGATTTATTGATATTCAGTGAGGCTCAGCGTAATCGCCCATTTTTGAGAGATCAGTCTACTTAAACAAGTGCAATATCTTTTTGCCCAAATGCCTGTAATTTTTTAATTTTGAGCTGAAAATAGTCTCAAACGATAGGGTTCGACTCCCTGACGACGAATTCGTGGTCAAATTCAATTCTGTCTGTGGGGTTTCTGTAACACGATAACTTTCGAAGGGATTGTCCTAGAGACTTGAGATTTTCAGGGTGAATTAGGTTTCCCAATGCTGCGGTTGAATTCGTTAGCCAGCCAAATCGTATAGGGTGTTTTGTTCCTCAATATCGCAGACAAAAGAAACCAATCGAAATGAAAATTTTCGGCCAAATGCAAGATATCCATAATAATCTTCATGCAAAATTTTGTGACTATAGTATTAACAGAATCATCGAAAATTCAATTGGAGTATTGGAATGAAGAATCTTTATATTTCCATTACAAAATATCCGATTCGAGTGAAATTTATTTTTTGAATGAAATTTGATATACTGAAAGTTCATGCAAAATTTCAAGAGTACCCCATTATTAGCGCGATAGAATTTATTTTTTTATAGATTTTTTACACGTTTAATCTTTTGAATAATTTCCAGGATATAATTCGATCGTCCCGAGATTTCGCATTTATATATTTAATATCAATTTTTTGTAGTAATAGTCCCGTTGCCCTCAAAAGCGCCTGCTTAGGGTTTTTGAATTTTTTTTTTCTTGAGAAATCTATGAAGGTTAAGGCGTTTTACGATGTGATTTTGACTTATTCGACTTTTTTTTCACCCTGTTCATGGCAAGTGAAGTTCTTTTTCAGTTATTCAATTTCAATGAATTTAAATGCAGTTCTCGATTATTTATGGCAATTTTGAAACAGCTGTGATCTCTGCCGCTTAGCGCTCATATTTTAATTTCCTTATTTGCTTCCTAATAATTATTTTCCAATAATTTACGTACCTATACAAATTTCGGAAAATATCGCATTTTCACGCGGTGTTCGCTGAGAATCGAAGTTGTGTATATAACAAATACAGTGTTTCTGTTTAATTAACATTACATCAAAAGATTCCGTTGTGAGAAATAAAGTTGTCACCAGTGGCGTACTCTGTGACATTTCTAAGGATAAGTGGAGTCGAATTTTCAATCACAAAGGATCTACCACTTCTGGTTCAGTTTGTTGAGCTCAATCAATCTGCTTCTGGAAGCTGAGCCCTGCTACAAGATCCATATCTTTCAAGTTTACCCACTTCTATAGTACGTTCACGAAAGGTTGAGCCGTCGATTGGCCATGAGAATTTGGCATATTCCACTGTGTATATTAAATTTTAGGTTATGTTGTTTATTTTCTTGTCAGATTGATACGCAATGTTGTCAATATTGCATAGAGTTCTCTGATAACTCTAAAGCTCGTCGGACGAGGCCGGGTACATTCGGCAACGTTGACTTTATTTAACGTTATGACAGCAAATACTGCCAACTTCAGATAAATAAACAAACGCCTACTATGTGCGCAAACTTTCGTGAACGGACTCTAGGTAAGAATATTTTATTATCACTTTGATTTCACTTGTCCTTTTCGTTTTCGTACTGTGTTGGGATAAGATTTAACTCTAAAATACAGTTCACTCAAATTTATTTTATAAATCTCCATCACACCCCCTGAAACAAATTCATTCAACCCAATCCCATCACAACAGTCTTTTCCAACCCCCTCAACTCATTTTCAAGGGTTAAAAACCCCGACACCTGACCGAAAAACTCCACATACTCATGAAAAGGATAAATTTCGACATGCAGTTCCTTTTGGCGAAATCAAAAAGGATGCGAGGTGTCAGAGAACAACAGGAGTTCATCATTATCAAGTGCAAACGGCGACACCTGAGACCACTTGAATGAATACACCGAGCCTCTAGGTTGTCACCGCACTTGAAAACTTCGCACGTGAACGTGAACAATTAGAGAAGTCGAGGGTGTTACAGACACCGGCACATATGATGGCTATGTTGATTTCAGTACAGTGCTGGTTTGGGATTTTATTCATATTTTGTCATCTTCATATTGTGAGTTGCTGAATTATAAATGTCCAAGTTTATTTGAAATACGCGCATATGTAATTAAGTTACTTTGTGTATGACAAAAACAATCGTTTAGAGAAACTTGTGAAATATATATCAAGTTTCACCGCTTTTCCGCCTTTTTCCGCATTTTGTTGAATATCGATCGTATATATATATTCTTTTGAATTGAGAGCTAACAAAATACAATACATGAAACAAAAAAGTCCCTAGCTGAGTTTGGTGCAAAACAGAGTACCATACCTACTATTCTGTCGTATGATACCAGAGCACAGGGAAAAACCTCAGAAGAAAAAACCCTGCCTCGCCGTTTTTATAAAATTGAAACTTAAAACTATTCGAATAAATACCTTCAATATTCAGATACAAAATACGTAATTCGTGCTCTTGGGCCGGGAGGTGTGTTTAAAACCAGGTCTGGCGTTCCAAGTGATGATTTTCGAATCTTCTGTTCTTCTAAAACTGCTACAGAACCCTATTGAAGGGTAATCATCTCCCATAGATTTAAATAGTGGTATTTCATCCTAAATATCTAATTCAATTTCGGAATAATGATAAAAAACGTGTGACAAACTCATTTCAAAATGACATAATCGATCGTAAATTTGTTTGAATAACGATTAGTGATATTTTCGCTGGTTTGTCTCGCAATTTTTTGGAACCGATTATTTGAAAGTGGATTAACTGTTAGAGACAGTGGTTTAGAATAAATTGACTCCGATTGAAGTCGGAAAGAACAGTTTTCCAGTATATGGAAAGTGAGCTGTTTATTTTGAGGGATCCCTCAATGCAGGCCTGAAAGTTCAAAAAAGCCCCCAACATCCATAGCTATTCCAGATATACTATTTTGAAATCTGTGATTGTGTCTGCTTTCGCAACATCAACGAAAATACAGTCCACACTAGCTCTACGTATTGAATACGGTAAAACGCCAACAACTCAAGACCAGATTATATATTATATGAAAACGTTGTTATATGCATGCAAATATGCATGAGAAATGCTTGAAATATGCACGAAAATAGGCAAAATATGCAGGAAATTTGATGAATATGCAATATTGAATAATGATTTTCGGGAAATCAAAAAAGGTTATCAAAATTTCAAAATCAACATATCAATAAAATAACTTTTAATAATATGGCATTAAAATTTAATTTAATGTTTTTTGAACGTGTACAATCAAATATTGTTCCAATGTTCAACTGTTAAACTTTCAGTATTTTTGTATGTGGAAAAGGTTCGCTCCACATCCATGGACGTAACTGGGAGAATTTGAACCTTGGTGTTATGTTCTTCCATATAGTTTCAGGTAAAACTTCTGCCGTTCCATTAATAAAACTCTAGATGAGAGACAAATCTTCGAAACCTAGATTTCCTTTCAATGTCAGATTGAGAAATGTAAAATAAAATAAAACACACTATTATTGTTTATTAAAATCTTCGGCTATCGATTTTGGAATTATTCCATCATCAGGCCAGCTGAAAGTATACAAATGTAGAACATGTATTTATTTAGGAGAGAGTATGCAACTTACTGTCTTGAATTAAAATGAATTTTTAAAAACATTGAAAATGGTCCTCCTCTGTCAGAATTGTTGAAATTTTGAATTCTAGTCAACCTTTATTACCGATATATCTTTCTTGTGGGAATGTCAACTGAATATGGAACTATAGGATATGTGCGAAATGTGATATCTTATATGTTATTATAGGTGGTCTATTGGTGGCGGGAATTTTTTGAATTTTATTAAGTGTTATTTTTTAAGAATCTATGAGTTTGAAAATGCTTCTTCTGTCGAATTCTATATTATCATTAAGTAAAAATTGGTTGTCTTTATTTTCTAAAATTTCTAGTTGTTCGAGTAATATTATTTTATAGTAGTTATTTTCTTTATGAAGTATTTTCAGATTATCTAATGTGATATGATGTTCGGTATCGTTTTATTTAATTTTTAATTTCTAAACCTCGAGAGAACATACTATGGAAGAATTCATTTGTAAAATTCCTTTCAATATTCTTTCAAACTCTTCTTGAAGTTTATTAGGAAATGCCATGGCAACGTGAAGTTCATTTGGCGTATTTTACTCATTATTTGGATACTTTCGTCGCGTGCGGCTACTAATACTGCGTTCTGAAATGCGATGAAAGTGATTTGCAAATCTGACAAAAGTCATTAGTATTAATACTCGATAGACCTCATATTTGTGGAATTTGGTCGGATTCAGCACTTTTATAGCATTTAGGAACGCAGGGAAGAAAATATGTACCGAAAATATGCATAATAACTGGATTTTAGCTAAATTATGCAAATACCGCTGAAGATGTCTCAAATATGCTATAGCATATGCAAATGCATATAACCGGTCTCTAGTCACAACCGTATTTTATGCTCTGGAATTTCAATTCAATCCAATTTATTCAACCAAAATTGAGATATTCTGTACAATGCAAATACATAAGCAATGAAGAATGCGTGTGAAATAGCTATTCAATCAACTTGTTTATTAATAGCAGCGATTAATAGTCTATATGTGTTTTAAATGTCGCGTTTTTTGAGAATAAAAAAAACTAGTCATTCCATTCATTTTCAGAAACTTTCCATTGGAAATTGAAGTATCAGTTATGACATTTATGTACTCTGCATACGTCCACTCTTTTGTTAAAATTATCAATTACTAATGAATGAAAATTCATGCGTTAAACAGTAACGCGGGCATAGTATAAACAATGAAAGCGGAGAATTTGTTCGTTGACGGGATTAGTCCGAAGTGTGGGTTTAATATTGGTTGATTTTAAATCGATTAATATTATTCTCCGCTTTCATTGTTTATATTATCAATGACATTTTGACATAATCGAGCATTTATTTCACTAATGTCACGTATAATTTCATCCTTTGGTTCAGGAATCGATTGAAGTTTATTTTTATAGACCTGGCTTTCACATAACCCCAGAGAAAATAGTCCAATGGTGTCAAATCACATAAACTTGGTGGCTTTCAGAGCAGAATCATAGTGTGGACTAAGTGAATGGGGGTTTCTACCTCCTCCCCACAGAACCTACACTCGTCAGTGTTCGATAATACCATCATCAACAGGTGCTTCCTGGGGCGATAGTGTCCTGTAAGGAAGCCAGTAAGGAGGTGTAATTGTTTCTTACTAAGATCCAAATATTTTTTGGATCTTGCTGTTTCAATGTCCCGAAGGAACTTAGTGGAATGATCTATCCCTGGGAGATTCCGCGAGAGTGTTTCCCTCTCGGCTTTCTCCTTCTCCAGAACCTCCTTCTTATAGGTATATTTACCTATAACACAGAAGCGTTCTGGGCCAAAGAGTGACATTCGTGCGCCCTCTTTGGCAAGTGTATTGACCTCTTCGGTTTCTTTAATTCCCGAATGGACGGAAACCCAGATTAAAAGACCTTTTTTCTTGCCTACCTCATTGAGTTTTCCGGCGCTCCCAGATCATCTTTGTATCCATGACGTAGGGGCTCAGTGCTTTAATAGCAGCATGACTATCTGAGTGTATGGCTATATCGCACTTCTGATAGTTTCTTTCCAGATTTATATCTAGAAATCTTTCAATAACTAAGATTTTTGCTAGAACGACGCTCATACAGGAGCCTAGCGACAGTGCACACTTGGTACTTGGCCCTTATATCCCAGCGCCAGCTCCTGTAGAGGTTTTGAAACCATCTGTATACCTTTTTACGGTATTTTCTTTGAGGTTATAGTCGGTGCATTCCCGTTCCCATTCCTCTCTTTTACTTAGTAATGTCCTGAAGTTTTTCTCAGTGCTTACTTTCTTGATCATTACATCACTAAAAAAAATTTGCAGATGAGTTGAAGTTGTTCAGAGAGAACCAGACTCTCTGATTCTTCATTCAATTACATTAAACCCACCTTTTATTTCGAAGTCGACGAAACAATATATTTCTACCCTACTACGCCACTGCTTCCTCCAGTTTCGGCAGATCATCTTTGTTTTGTTATTCGTGACGACATGCAATATTCAAAAACTACTTCTTCTCCTTTCATTCTTCTCATGCAGCACAGTGAACTCCGAAAAATGCAAATTTCAACCCGCAATTCATCTGAGGACTTCAAGAAAAATAGTTTTCCATGCAGTCGAAACGGTGTTTTGAACTTTTTATTACTCAAGCAGTTTCAGGATTTTATGATGTGTGAAGTTTTCATCGGTGGGAAATTTCAACAAAGTGGGTATACAGTTGATGGTGAAGTTCTTGATGATAATGTCAGTAGTTTCAGTTTATTTTATAAGTCGAAATAATTGAGAGCTGAATTTCACCGGGAGGAACCTTAAAATAAAAGCTGGGTTATTATACGAAAGTGACCAATAATGACCCATTTCATTGCTCTATTCAGACTTTTTCAATGTGCCATTGTCATGGACAACCAAACATAAAGTATTCGAAAGCAAAATGAGTAATATTATAACTCTACTGGAATAAAGAAATTTATATTATGTCAAATCTTTATCTTGCAAAATAAGTATGAATTTCAAAAATGAATTTATATTCAATGCTTAATGCGGTACATGGAAAAATCTTGCAATCAACTCGTTTTTTAATCCAAGGATTAATGGTCTCCAACAATTAACGCGCTAACGCTAAAAAATATCTCGACCATTAATTACTATTATCAATAAATTAGTTGATTTAATGAAAAGTTATGGGAAATTGATTTGGGCCAGCAAAATATTCGATGACTTATAATTGCAATTAAGAAAATTTAAATTTTAATACAGAAGGAGGAGTAATTTGACGAATATTATCATCTTCAGTTTTAGAGTTCAGATAAGAATCAATTCAAGGAAATTTCTGATTAGAAATGGTATGAAATAAGTATGGTTCTTGAGGTCCCGTTTTTCTTAAACGAGTGCTATATCGTTTTGCCCAAATGTCGGCAATTTTCGAATTTTGGGCCAAAAATGGTCTCAAACGATAGGGTTAGACTTCCTGATGACGAATTCGTGATCAAATTCAATTCTGTCTGGCCGTTAGCACAATAACTTTCGAAGGGATTGTCCTTGAGAGTTGAAAATTTCTGGATGAGTTTGGGTCCCAATGGCTCGGTTAAGTTCGTTAACCAGCCAAATTGCACAGGGTGTTCCATAAAATATGGATATTCGAAATTTTTGTTCCTCAATATCTCAGAAAAAACGAAACCAATCGAAATGAAATGTTACGGCCAAATGCAAGATGCCCATAACAAGCCTCATGCAAAATTTTGAGGCAATAGTGTGAACAGAACCATGGAAAATTCAATTTCAATATTGAAAGAAGAATCTTTATATTTCCATAACAGAATATCCGATTCGAGTGAAATTTATTTTGAAAATGAAAACTAACATACTGAATGTTCATGCAAAATTTCAAGAGGATCGCATCATCAGAACCATAAAATTTAATTTTTTTAATTTATATTTTTTACATATTTCATTTTCTGAATAATTTCCAGAATATAATTCCGATTGTGCTGAGATTCTGCATTTATATATTTGGTATCAATCTCAAATCCCATATAAAATTTGAGGTAATAGTCTTATTGCTCCACCAAAGAACGAGCGCTTAAAAGCTCCTGCTCAGGGCTTTTCTTGAATTTTTTTTTATTGAATTTGTTCTGTTGAACTAATTAAGAATGTGTTTACACTTGAAAATATTTTCGGTTTTGAGCGATTTTTTGTATTTTATTTGAATACTTGGCTTGAACTTATATTAATTTATTTATTTCTGTGAAAATAAAAACATTTTTTCATTGTTGAGTTTCAATTATTATTTCACACTTTCGTATACCGAAATATTCATGAATGACAAATCTGAAGATTTTTTTATCACTCCAAATTCGACTAAATTCTGTCCAGAAATGAGCGAAAAAAATATAAATGGAAACAACATTGCAGTGAATTCAAATCACAAATCAAATAGATGAAATTATGTCAATAGATAACTCAACTCTGAAAAATATCAACATATTTATAAACGAGATTATGATCGATTACCGGGTTTATATTAGTTTTGTTTGACCTCTGACATTCAATAGTCATCTATCAATATGTATTTGAATAAAGCGGTCCACACCCTATAAGAATTATAGACAAATGAATCATGGTCTTCAAACCAGCTGTAAAAATAATATTTAAATTTTTTTTATTGAGTATTACGATTCAATTGAACCTTACCGCTGTTTCATGCTGATCTTTTGTCTGATCCAAAAGATTTCGTCTTTTATTGAATTTCATCAAATTAATATGCATGAGTGTGACACCCTTTATTGGTTTGTCATGTTATGCCCTGGAATATTTAGTCTAAAACATTTACAAATATTGAAGCTCCAACAATGTTTAGGATAGTGTTACTAACTCTTCTAATTTATTCAAATTATTCAAAGTGAGTATGTTATATGCATTATGTGTTCATTATAAAATTTTTACGTTCATTGTCGAATCTAAGTCAAAATAAATCATTTTAAATCAGGAATATGGGGAAAAATATCAAATCGAGAGTAATATTACAAGAACTAATGGAGGTAAATCGAGAATGAAACGATAAGCAAATTCTTCATGAAAAATATATCGTACACTTCTGCTTTCTTTTTCATTCTATGCATTATCTTTCCATATGTTGATTATATCTCATTTTGGTTCATTCAGTTTTATTATTGTCGGTCAAGTGATGGTTTTATGAATGTTCCTAAATTACACTTTTATCGGGTCTTTAAACTAAGGATAAAAAACTTCTTTAGTTTGTCCCATTTGCATATTATCTAATACTTTTGATTAGTTATAAGTATACAGTGTTTTCTCATAAAATGCTTCATTTGTTTTTTTACGATCATATTTTTTATGATGCAATGTGAGTGTAGTTACAGTTTCAATGAAGCAACGACAAATAATTTTTTTTTCATGTGTTATTGGGATATGGAAATGAAAGAATAAAGTTTTTATTAATTATTTTAAGATGCAATGCTTCTAAATTTCCTGCCACTTTTATGTTTGGAGCCACTACATCTGCTTACCAAATAGAAGGAGGAAATTCTGAAATATACGGTGAGTTTTCTAGTTGAAAATTAATTCGAATACGTTTTGTATCAAGAATATTGCTACATTAATAAAAATAATAAGTGTGAAACTATAAGGCGAAAAGACCAATAAAGAAAACTTCAATAAGATCAATAATGATACTAATGAAAATAAATAGTTTCTAACTCAAACTGTGGTGAATGTTTTTTGGAATTTAAAAAAAACATTATCGTGATTTCCTTCTAACAACTGCTTTATTTTTCTACATTAATTTTAACAATTAACTTTTTCATTAATTCAAGTAAGAAGAAAAAGTTAGAAGATGTAAACAATTGGGATAACTTTGGATGAACGACCATTTTGTTATTTGAATAATTTGAATCATTCAGATCTCAGCTTTCAGTTCACTCAAATGTCTGTAGTATCTAAAATTCTGACTTGAACATTATCAGGATTAATAAGAATGCAGCGAATAAAATATTGATACATAATATTAGAGTATTACCAGTAGTTTTGTTCGATTTTGATAATCAGGGCTTTTTTGATTTAATTTTTCTATAAATTATCCATGTTTTCGAATAATTCAGAATTTGTGAATTCGATCGAGCTGAAATTTTGCTGAATTTCAATGCAGATTTAAAACAGTACGCGAAAATTTGTGAGATTTGAAACAATACAACTGAGAACATTTCTATCGTAAAATCAAAAAAAAATATAATATTTCCACGAAAAAACTTTCAGGAGGATACCATCATTATAACAATAGAGTTAATATTTTTCATTGATTTTTTACATAATTAATTTTTCGAATAATTTCCAGAATATAATTCCGATCACGCTGAGATTTTGAATTCGTATATTTTACATCAATTTAGAATTCTATACCAGATTTTGAGGAAATAGCTCTATTGCTCTACCAATGAACAAGCGCTCTAAAGCATCTGCTCAGGGCTTTTCTCAAATTTTTATGGTTTTGCTCCATATTCTAAGATTTTAAAAAGAATTGGCAAAATGAACCATACAAGAGTAGAAACAGCAAAACCCATTTCCAGCATCACAGAATATCATTTTATCCACTACGATTGTAAAATACGTTATTGTACGTCTCTGTGCTCGACCTTAATAATACACATTAATCACAAGGGGATAATGAGATTATAATTCCCTAAATTATGGCGCCTACCGACCCTCTAAGTTAGAAAAGTAATCAAATAATAACTTGAAGTCTTAGTAACACTCAGTTAAAAAAAACAACATCAAAATCATTTCAGTAGCTATGGCGTCATGCGCTTCTTGACACGATCACGCTAGATTTCCGCAGGAATGAGGTATTTTCCCGCCGTAAAAGTAGCCTGTGTCCGTGCCTAGGATCCTATCTTTATATTAACCAAGTCTTATAAAAATCCGTTCAGACGTTAAGACGTGAATGAGGTAAACTTTTAAAACAAATGATTAAAAATCACTAACTTAATTAGTTTTCTGCCTACTGCCTACGCCTTAAGTAGCATAGCATGAATATTAATAGCCCATATCCTTTTCTAGGTTACTATCTATCACCTCACTAAATTTCATCAAAATCCGTTCAGCCGTTTAGGCATGATGGAGCAAAACTCCCAGCAAAAACCATAAAAAAATTACTACCTCAATTCAGTTTTCTGCCTACTTCCTACCCCTAAGTACGATGACGTGATCATTCTGATTTTATATCCGTTTTTAGGTAACCATCTATTACCTTACTAAATTTCATCAAAATCTGTTCAGCCGTTTAGACGTGAAAGAGCAAAAGTCCCAACAAAAACGACTAAAAATCACTAACTCATTTTAGTTATCTGCCTATTGCCTACCCCCTAAGAACGATGGCGTGATTATTTATAGCCTATGACCATTTCTAGGTTATCATCTATCACCATACCAAATTTCATCAAAATCCGTTCAGCCGTTTAGGCGTGAAAGAGTAACAGACAGACAGACAGAGTTACTTTCGCATTTATATTAGTATGGATAATATGGATTGGTATTTCTTGAGTATTCTTAAGTACTCCAACTAACAAATATGGGTATACCTTGTCAATCGAGGGCCAAATCTACTTTAATTATATCAACTAAAGCATTTTTATTACTAAATATACAAATACCAGTTCTCATATTTCAACTTGACTTTTTCCACGCTTGTCATAGAAGGGTCTTGTCGCGGTCGCCAAATGTTAGAATCTTCAAGAAATATATTTAGTAGTCGTGGATAAAGTATAGTTTTCTACTAGCGTATAATGGCTATTATTCGCTCGTTGCATAATACACTATTATACATTCATGCCTATTATCATTTAAGCAATAACCCAAACCCACAACCCGCTAAAGCCAACACTCATAACATGAAAGCACTCATGTTCAACTCCTCTAAACAACCCTGTTTATTTTTCAGGAAAAGGGGAGAACATTTGGGACTACCACATCGAAAAGAACCCTTACATAATAGAAAACAAATCGAACGCTGACATAGCCTGCGATTCCTACCACAAGTATGGGAGGGACGTGGAGCTCCTCAAATATCTGGGAGTGGATTTCTATCGCTTCTCCATTTCTTGGAGTCGCATCCTTCCAGAGGGACACACCAATAAAATCAACATACACGCCATCAATTACTACAACGATATCATAAATTTGTTGCTGAGGAGCGGGATCGAACCTATGATAACTATTTATCACAGGGATTTACCACAGAAGTGAGTTGTTGCGGGAATGGTTTTGTTTGTACTGTTCAGAGAATCGTTTGTTTATAATCTGGTTGTTTAGATGGGAATGTGTTGATTTTTCATGAAATAATCTGAAAACATTTCTTGGAAATAAGAAATTATAACTGAGAAGATATATAGGGTGACCCATGGTCGATGGTAACCAGAAGGATGTTTCAAAATGCGCTTTTCTTTGAGAATAAAAGAACATATAACTTGCATTAATTTTCAAAAACTTTCAATTGTCAATTGAAGTATCACTTATGATGTAAGTATGAGAAGAAATATATTTGCCAAATGGCCTCCTCTTGCAGCTCTACAGACGTACACTCTTTTGTTGAAATTTTCAATGATATTTTGACATAATTGAGGTTCTACCTCACTAATGAAACGAATCATTTCTTCCTTTAGTTCAGGAATCGATTGTGGATTATTCTTATAGACACCATGTTGCGGACTCACTTGGTCTAACTAAAAAACAAAATAAAGATGTTGGTCCTAAATTACATCATTTTTGATACCTGCATATCAATGAAAATATCAAGAATTCTCTTAATATATTGCTATTTCAAAACATTCTTCTCTTTCTTTTATGGGTTCAAGGTGAATTATTGTTTGATAGGTGAAGTGTAAGAATATTTTTTAAACTTGATGAGATTTCTTGAGTATCAGTTCAACATAGTTTTTTTAACAGTTCAGATCTATGACCAGAAATATCTTTGATAATCTTCCTTCAGCAACATACTAACAAGAATGCTTCAGAATTTGTTGTAGAGTTCCTTTTACAGATTATAAGAACTGAATCCTCCGAAGACAACGCTAGAATACTTTTCACTCACTTTGGAGAGTGTTAAATTCTGGATCACCTTCAATAGTTGATGTTACCCTTTCTGAGCCACCATTGGATATAGTTTAGTTTATAAATGGGTTACAGTTCAGTGCGACCTCAAGGTCTATTGTGCCCCTTCACAGAGCTGCTCTGACCACATCCTTTACAGCTCGCCTTCCAGTTGAAGAGATCTGATGAAATACAATATCTGTGAACGAGGCTAGTTCCTCATTCTTACAAGTTTCTCTTCCAAGGCTTTCTTTCTTTAGGCTCGCAATGGCAAAGCATTTCGTGACTAGGTGAATGGGGGTTTCTTTCTCTTCCCCACAGAACCTACACTCGTCAGTGTCTGATAATCCCGTCCTCAACTGCTGCTTCCTGAGGTGACAGTGTCCTGTAAGAAAGCCAGTGAGGAGGTGTAATTGTTTTTTACTAAGATCCAGATATCTTTTGGATCTTGCTGTTTCAAAGTTCCGAAAAAACTAAGTGGAATGATCCATCCCTGGGAGATTCCGCCAGAGTTTTTCCTTCTTGGCTTTCTCCTTCTCCAGGAACTCTTAATGGTATATTTACCTATAACACAGAAGGGTTCTGGGCCAATGAGTGACATTCGTGCGGCCTTTTTGGCAAGTGCATTGTCCTCTTCGTTTCCTTTGATTCCCGAATGGGCGGGTACCCAGATTAAAAAGACCTTATTTTTCTTGCCTACCTCATTGAGTTTGTTCCGGCACTCCCAGATCATCTTTGAGTCGATGACGTAGGAGCTTAATGCTTCAATAGCAGTTTGACTATCTGAGTGTATGGATGTATCGCACTTCTGATAGTTTCTTTCTAGATTAATATCTAAACATCTTTCAATAACTAAGATTTCCGCTTGAAAGACGCTCATACAGGAGTCTAGCGACAGTGTTTACTTGGTACTTGGACCGTATATTCCAGCGCCAGCTCCTGTAGAGGTTTTGAAACCATCTGTATACCATTTTACAGTATTTTCTTTGAGGTTATAGTCAGTGTGTTCCCGTTTCCATTCCTCTCTTTTACTTAGCAATGTCCTGAAGTTTTTCTCAGTGCTTACTTTCTTGATCATTACATCACTAGGGAGGTTCGCAGATGAGATATAGTTGTTCAGAGAGAACCAGACTATCTAATACTTTATTCTCTTATTTTTCTTGCCTACTTCATTGAATTTGTTCCAGCCTATGACTAAAACATTACAACTAAATCATAGAATAGAATAGAATAGAATAATTTATTCATGCTAATACACAGAGTGTTTACATACGTCATACAGCCATTGTTTCATAAACAAGGATACAAAATAACAGAAGTACAGAAAAATATACTGAATATATCACAAAATATCGGATACATCATCCGACAGATACTCATCCAGAGAATAGTAACATTTTCTACACAAATATTCCTTAATTAAACTCTTGAATTTGATTACAGGCAACATCTTAACAGTGGTTGGCAACTTATTGAAAACCTTAGGACCGTAGAATGTTACGCCACACTTCATCCTGTCTATACGATGAAAATCAGTATAAACATGACTGTTGTGGCGAGTATTGTATTCATGTACATCCTCGTGGGTCCGGTATTCCCCCAAATGCACCCTCACATATAACATACATTGCAACATAAATAGACAAGGGACAGTTAATATCTTCAACTCCCTAAAGGCACCTTTACAGTCATCTCTATAACCAAGATTGCTCATTATTCTGATCGACCTTCTCTGCAAACTAAAAAGACGTTTAGTATTAGGGTCATGACCCCAACATAGAATTGCATAAGATAACCTTGATTCAATGAAAGCATGGTAAACTGCCAATAAAATCTGTTCAGAAACAATACCCACCAATGTCCTCAGTACAAATACACTGGAAGATACACTTTTACTTATTGTGTCAATATGAGAACTCCAAGTTAGTTTGGAATCAACTGTAACACCTAAAAATTTCACCGAATCAAAGGTATCAAGGCCCTCCAGATCTCTCATAGAAAAATACATGAGAAGAGTTTTTGTCTCATTTAGGCTAAGTTGATTACTAAAAAACCACTCAGAAATAGATGAAAGGACATCCCTCATGATACGCTTTAAATGGTCTTTACATGCTGTTCTTTTCAGAACTGTGGTATCATCAGCGAATAGTACAAGTTCAGCGCCTGGTTCACAACTTATGATGTCATTAATGTAAATAAGGAATAAAAGTGGCCCGAGGACGGATCCTTGGGGCACACCAAATACAATATTCAACAAATCGGATAAACTACCGCCAAAATCAACACACTGCTTTCTATTTCTTAAGTATGAGCCTATTAGATCGATTGCACTCTGATGAAAACCATAACGTTTGAGCTTGTGAAGAAGAAGCTCAGCCGAAACACAATCAAATGCTTTGCTCAAATCGCAGAATAACGCACCTACATACTGTCCTTCTTTAAATCCTTCATTGATAATTTTCATTAGTTTGGTTATGGCAGCCGTTGTCGAGAGGGAGCTTCTAAAGCCGAATTGCGACTTATTGAACAGATTATTTTGATCGAAATACGCAGTTATTTGATGTTTTACAATTCCCTCGAGAATTTTTGAAAAAATGGGTACCATCGATATAGGTCTGAAATTATCAACTGAGCAAACAGGACCTTTTTTGTGTACAGGTACCACCCTTGAAATCTTTAATATATCTGGAAAAATGCTATCACGTAAGCATAAATTCAGCAATTCTGTGAGCGGACAGATAATTTCATTGGTTAAGGACTTGACGACCCTACTGGAAAACCCAAAATAATCTCGACTTACCGAAGTCTTCAACTTCCGAATAATATCCCTTACGAAGGCCTCCGATACTGGAGAGAATTTAAATTCAAGTTTATTCAAATCAGGGCCAGTCATGCGACAATAGTCATCCATGAAGTCAGCTGAAGACTTCCTGGTAGGTGGTATGTTATTGACTATTTTTTGTGCTATCTCTACAAAGAAATTGTTAAAATCATTTGCGGAAATTTCCGCTTTATCTGTGGTACGATTCTTCGAAATGCTTGCATTATTCCTGACAACATTCCATATTGATTTGGAATTATAATTATTTAGTTTAATATAATTATCATTAGATAGTTTTTTTGCTTTCCTCAGCTCATTACGATACAAAGTAGTATACTCATTGCACAATTTCGTGAGGTAGGGAGTTTTTTTACACTTTAAAAGTTCCCTATAAAATTTCAATGTATCCCGCATCTGCCTTAATTTGTCATTGAACCATGAGATCGGGGGTGTATTAGCAGAATGTTTATACTTTTTTTCAGGAAATGCCAGCTCCATGCAATTTTTTAAAAATGTCACAAACATCTCAAATTTCATGTTAGTGTTAATATTATCGTCATAGACGAAATCCCAGCTAATTTCCCTCACTAGAAACTTCATCATGCAGATACCGTACTGAGTAATAGGTCTACATATAGTTACCTTACTTTCTATATTTTTATCTAAGTCAGCAACTATGGCAGTCTCAACTCCAAAATGATCTGAAAAACCCAAATCCACTACAGAACCCGAACATACCTCATCAGTTACAAAAATGTTATCCAAACATGCTGAGCCTCTAGTACCCTCAGATATTATACCATGAAACCCATAAGTAGAAAAGAGATCAAGTATGGCTGACCTGTTAATGCTCTCCACGAGAAAATCAAGATTAAAATCACCCACAACAATGACCTGATCACCACGTCCTACAATTTGCTCCAAAATATCGGAAACAACATTCAGAAATTTATCAAAACTTCCTCGTGGAGGCCTATAAATAGTTATTACAATAATCTTAAGAATTCTGGACTGTATCGCACATACCTCGATCTCCATTTCCAATGATTTCGAATTTAAATCAACTCTTGGAAAAAACCCCGCAACATGAGAATTTCTTACAGCTGCTGCCACACCACCATGAATATGTTGCGTCCGAGAATAGTGAGAAATGAAAGTATAATTAGAAATCTTAATCTGCTCCAATTCACATGAGGACATCCAATGTTCACTAACTAAAAAAATTTCATGATTCAAATTTAGAGCTTCTATTTGTTCTATTTTATTTCGAAGACTTTGTACATTCAAATGTAGAATCCTTAATTTTGATGAACTATTAAAACAAGTTTTCGAATTACTCAAATCAACTTTACAATTATTTATTTGTTTAAATTCACTCCCACTTTCACAAAAAAATTTTTAAAATTGAAAGGTCTAATCAACGCACCAGTTGGCCAAAAATTCTTATCGTTTAGCAAATTATAAATTTCCTGTGTTGGTGCACCTATGCTGAAAGCGGAATTGGAGCCAACAGTTTTCAACTTCTTGATTACAATTTTATCATGATTTTCCAAATTACGTAAATACGCAGAAATGTCATCTTCAGTTGTATTGCCAATAATTCTCCCTAGGTAAAGCCAATGTCTTCTTGGTGCCCCCAAAATACTATTATCATGTTTAGGAGCATTTAATCCAGTACAAATTGTGCCTTTTCTACTCCTTCGTTTTGAGGTTACCATTTTCCAGTCATCACTATCAACGGAGTTCGATGTGGTATGTTTATATTTGATTGAAATGTCATCTGCTTGTTTATCGTCTTCTTTTTGTGTACTGACAGATAAACAGTTGCCGGCTTTATTTATTTCTTCTGACACATTGTGTGAAACCTCATTATCATCCTTATGTTTATGAGTTACTTTCGATGAATTACGATGAGGTTTGACAACATCGCTTCTCTGGATTTCATTATTTTTATTTTCCCTTAATATTTTTATCAAATGTTCCTGTGAAGAAATTGTTACCTGTTGATTAGAAATGGATCTCTCCAACTCGGCAATCAATCGATTTTGGCAATTAATTTCTTGCTTAGCACACTTCAGATCATTCTCGGTACGGAACAAACTCAATGATATATCCTGTGACTGAGGGTTTTCACCATCATTTTCACTTAATGTATCCACAAATTCAGACTCAACGAGTCTACGTGTTGATTCACTAACTTTAGTATCACTAGGTATTTTCCTAGTTAAAATAATTTCAATTAATTTATTCTTCGTAATGAGACTTAGCTCGCGCATTGCTAGCTCGTTACCTGCCATCGTGACAGTCAGACAACGAATAGGAGAAATATCGTTGGTAATATTCCTTCAGCAACATAATATCTAACAAAGAATGCTTCAGAATTTGTTCTAGAGTTCCTTTTACAGATTACAAGAACTGGGAGGATGGACGAATCCTTACATGGCATATTACTTCGAAGACTACGCCAGAATACTTTTCACTCACTTTGGAGACAGAGTTAAATACTGGATCACCTTCAATAGTTGGTGTTATGGTTATGGTGATAATAGCGAACCACCCTTTCTAAACCAACCTGGGATAGCAAACTATCTTTGTAACAATGTTATGATTCTTGCACACGCTAAGGTCTACCATCTTTACGATCAAGTATTCAGGAAGAAGCAGCTTGGTAAGTTTTCAGAATGCACTGCGCAAAAAAATTAACGCACATTATGGAAATCTCAAATTTATTCTACAACTGAAGGTGTTATCAATGATAATTATTTTTATCAGAATTATGCATGTACAGTAGAACCCCGATTATCCGTGCCAGTCGGGACCAAGCCTTCGCCGGATAATCGAAAACACGGATAATCCAAAGACCTAGTTTTAATTTTCAACCATTTATTTAGACAGAGCTATGTGTCAAACAAACAAAAAAAACGTAATACCAGATACATGCAACAAGAAATAACAGTTTTAATATTTAAGCATAATGTCTAAACGTACATTGAACAGTGTCTATATGTCACATTGAAAAATCGCTTGAAAAAATCACCGATTTTGGTTTGTTTTTGGGCTTCGTAAATTCTACACTTTACAATCTCCCTCATTTTTCTAAGCTTCTAAGCTTGTCAGAATACCGCACGGAGAATCCGCCGCCCGGATAAAGCGCGCACGGATAATCGAGGTTCTACTGTATATGTTATTCACTTTCAACGTTTTTCTTCAATACAGATGTTTTTTCCCAGCAGGAATAAAAAAGATTAGATTATCACATTTTGAATGTTTTGGCTCCATTCTGAAATCAGTTGTTCTCGATCAATTCTAAGTTTACGAACACATCAGGTTTCGGCTCATAGAATCACACATTTCACACTGACCCAAATTCTCTTGTTTTTCCATAATTTTTGGAATAGAATGTATGAAATTACTAAAAAGAGAGTAGAATGACTGATTCGCGCCTTTTTAATTCAAAATTAAACTGCAGTGCGCATGGGGTGACCCTAGGACTCTTGGACGGGTTGGATGTTCGGGTTAGGTAAACGAACGCGAAGGATAGAGATCGAGTTAATCCGTGTAAGTATCCGAAAACACCTATAAGCTTATCAACCCTTGCGCGATTCCAAAGCTACTGGATCAAACGGTTACATATTTTGACCCTTCGAATTTTCTGGAGTAAACATCGTCGCCCTTAGCGTGAAAAGTTTGGAGACCCCTGCTCTACTTGCCCGATAAAATAAAACCAAATGGATTGACTCGACTAAATTAGTCATCAATCTACTCGGCTAAATTCTTGGTATTCAAACACGTTAAGTAACTTAATTCCTGCTATTCGACTAAACTACTAGCATAGTAGTAGTAGAACAAGTCTTAAGTGAACACAAGCTTGTTTCTTCTCCCCACAGCATCTATACTAGTTAGTTTCTGTCAAGCTAATTATCATCATATGCTTCTAAGGCGACAATGTCCTGTTAGAAAGTCAGAGAGGAGACGTAAATTATTCCTGTTTTGATTCAAATACTTTTTAGACCTTGCAGTGTTACATTTTCGAAAGAATTTTTGGAATGATCCATTCCCGAAAGATTCCTCCAGAGTTCTTTTGTTTCAGTTTCTTCCTTCCCCAAAACCTTTTTCTTCTTGGTCAGTAAGAAGCGATTGTGATGCCTTTGTGGCTAGTGTGTCAGCCTCTTCATTTGCTTTCATTCCTGAGTGACCAGGAACCCAGACTGAAAAGACCTTGTTGTTCTTTTCTTCTTCATTGAGATTTGTACTAGTGGGTATTATAAATAACTATAAAGTGCTATAAGGATTATAGAGCTATTCTAAATCAAAAGTAACTATTCTTCAATCCAGATTGCTCTTGAAAATAGAATATTGATTTTCCACATGCCTATTTTCCTTGGGATTTTCCAATGAACTCTTTGGATGATCGATTGTATAAAATTACCCCTTTTCAAGTTCAGGTTCACATATATTATTAGTTACCGGTTTGCTCGAGTACTCTTCAATTATTCAAGGTACATGTTTAGATTTCATAGTTCTAATGTCACGACTTTCACTCATATTTCAATGGAAAACGGGTAGCAGAAGGGAAAATATCTTATTCTTCAAATTGATTCCGACATTAATTATAACATAATAATGGCATTTATCCACGACTATTGTAAAATCCGTCCATTGTACGTCTCTGTGCTTGGCCTTAAAAATACCCATAAATCACAAAGGAATAATTATAATTCACTGCTGTCGGATGCTTAATAGATTTAGCTTTGATATAATATTTTTTAAATTGGTATTTCTTCAGTATTCTAAAGTACCCCAACTAACAAATATGGGTAACTTGTCAATCGAGGGCCAAATCTACTTTCATTATATCAACTTGACTTTTTCCACATTTCTCATAAAAGGGTCTTGTCGCGGTCGCCAAATGTTGAAATCTTGAAGAATTATATTTAGTAGTCGTGGATAAATTATAGTATGCTACTCGCGTATAATGGCTGTTTTTCACTCGATGATTTGGGCCACTCATAGCTATCATTATACGCTCGTTGCATAGTATAAGTACTATAATCCTATTAAATTATAATTGACTTGCTCAGAATACGTTGATATAATATGAAGATGAAGGTAATTTTCTCACAACTGATGATTTTTTGTGAGTTGACAAATGAGTTATTTTCTGGTAAACTTGTCATTGTATATTTCGTAATAAAAGTTGACTATTTTCGAAGTAGATTTGGACCTCGATTTTCGTTAGCTAAGGAACTCTAAAACTCTGAAGAAATATCAGTTTTATCAAACTAGGCCTCATGGTTTTACCTATAATATGATATTATAGTATTATTATATTATAGCCTAGTTTGTTATGGATATTATTATGGTCAAGCAAATAGACGTATAATGGTTAGATTATGGAATAGTCGTGAATAAATACTGTTTTTGGATATTGTGCTTGACACAGTCAGTGGCAAACATGTTCAATATTATTTAACGGAATATGTGCTCCACAATATGGCTTTTTTTGATAAATTTCCTCTTTATTATTAACCCCAATTAATAATAATTGGTTTCTTACAATATGTTATTACATATTTATTCTTTTGAATTGAGAGCTAACAAAATACAATACATGAAACAAAAAAGTCCCTAGCTGAGGTTGGTGCAAAACGGGGTACCATACTTTTCTGGCGTATGATACCAAAGCACAGGGAAAAACCTCAGTAGAAAAAACCCTGTCTCGCCGTTTTTACAAAATTGAAACTTGAAACTATTCGAACAAATACCTTCAATATTTAGATACAAAATACTTAATTCATGCTCTTGGGCCAGGAGGGTGTTTCAAACCAGGTCTGGCATTCCAAGTGATGATTTTTCGAATCTTCTGTTCTTCTAAGACCGCTACAGGACCCTATTGAAGGGTAATCATCTCCCATAGATTTAAATAGTGGTATTTCATCCTAAATATCGAATTCAATTTCGGAATAATGATAAAAAACGTGTGACAAACTTATGTCAAGAAAAAATATGTTATTATAATACTATAGTAGAAATATTCTTGCAATTGACTGATTATTGAACAATCATCTGATATTTTGATCTAATTTCAAGGTCAAATAGGAATAACCATCGAAAAACCCTGGATAGAACCCGCAACCAACAAATCAGAAGATTTAGAGGCAGCGGAAAGAGCCAGACAATTCACGGTAACTTATTAAACGATCCTCGTGTAATAAAATTCTTTTATATCAGCCTGGAAGGTTTTCGATCAAGAGTGTTCATTGTCGTTTTCCTCACAGTTTGGCATCGCTGCCAACCCGATCTTTCATCCAGACGGCGATTTTCCGGAAATTGTAAAATCCATAGTAGGCGAAAGGAGCAGGAAAGAGGGCTACGCCAGGTCGAGGTTACCGGAACTGTCCAAGGAAGAGGTTGAGTTTATAAGGGGGACTTATGACTTTTTGGGGTTAAATTATTATACTACTGTTTTGGTTAGTCAGGATTTGAAAGGAGGAGGTGATGTTGGAGTGAAGATGTCCCAAGGGAAGGATTGGAAGGGTTCGGCGTCGATTTGGTTGAAAGTGAGTATGTGAAATCTCTTTATTTATTATTATTTTTCTAATACATCGTGACAGGTAACGTAACTCTTTAATTATTCTCGTATACCGAATTGTTAAGGAAAATACTCACACCCGTCGATATTTATGGTGGTACTAGCTTTTACCTGCGACTTCGTCCTCATAAGTTTTTTTGTTCTTTCGCGGCTGTGAGTCCCCTGCAACAATGTCCCACTATCGTGTTCCAGTCCTCAACTTCACATCAAAATCATTTCAGTAGCTATGGCGTCATGCGCTTCTTGACAAGATCACGCTAGATGAGGTATTTTCCCGCCGTAAAAAGTAGCCTATGTCCATGCCTAGGATCCTATCTTTATACACTACTGGAAAAAATTGAAGGATCAAAAAAAATTCCAATTTTTTCGGCCAATTACAACATGCCGTAACTTTGAGAGAAATGGTCGTACAAAGAATTTAAAGAAAGTAAATTGTAGCTCCAAGTGTCTAGTTTTTGGATTAGAGCTTCAAAAATTTTAAGTTTCAGTGGTTTTTGAGTAATGATAGAAAAATCAGCAAAAGAAAAATTCTCAAAATTTTACCACTTTTTTTTTTCTTGTCTACGAGCGTGGAAATTTTATTTTTGCATAATCGTTATAATGATAGGATACTTTGTTAATTCAGCTTCAATTTATTTTTTCATTGACCTCAATACGTCCACTTCTCGCCGAAATATCGGTCTTCAAATGGAAAAGGACCCATTTGTCTTTGATTATCGATTTCTCAGCAACCAATGATCGCACAGAAAATTGAAGGAGGGTTTCAAGACCTTAAATGAACCCCGATTAATGAACAACCATTGCTTATTCATGGAATTTTTTTTTCTTCATGTCGCATCAATATAAAAATTTAACAAAAAAAAAGCTTTGGTGGTTTGTTGGAAAATCTACCGCTGGATCGAAAATGTTGAGGAAACCAATAATGTTAAGTGTGACTTTCACAGTTCAATATGTTGATAAAATCCTTACGAAGAGTCAACTCAATCCAGCGAGCCGTTTTTTGTTTGACTCGATTGAATTTTGAAAAGAATAAGGATCACGTTTTTTGCTCTGAGAAGCTCATAATCTTCAAAAAAGGCAAAAATAAATTTTCTCGAGCGTTAAATTCAGACTTTGCTGATTCGATGGAGATGAAATTTTGCAGTTAATTGTTTCTTATAATGAATATTCATGCAAAATTTCAAGAGGATATCATAATGAGAACCCTAGAATTGAATTTCTTTCTACATCAAACAGTTTTCAATAGATCAGAATTTGTAGAGTCGTTCGATCTGAAAATTCGCAATATAATATTTAATACCATTTCAGAGCAGTACTCAGAAATTTGTGGGAGTCTAACGTAATACTCAAGAAAGTGAATGTCCATGGATTATTTATTTATTATCAATCTCGAGTCCTATACAAAATTCTTAGGTAACAGACTTATTATTCTACCTATGAACGAGCACTCGAAAGCACATGCTCAGGTCTTATCATCAGAAGATAGTTCAATGAAATTATTAGTTTGAATAATTTTTCAATATTCCCACAAATACTTAATACATATTTCTTTTCTCTGAATTGATAACTTATTTTTCAACTGACAAAAAGGTATAAATAAAACATTCACTGTGTAAATATGATAAGAAAAACCTCAAAAATTTTCAAAACTCTTTGGAAATACTTCATAGATCTGTTATCATTTATTTCCAAACCCAATTTGTTGTCAATTTTCGACCAGTTTTTATCATAAAAAGACGACAAAGAACTTTCATCAATTTTAATTGAATTTTCAGGAGTATCCAAAAGGATTGAGGAGTGTACTGAAGTGGATTAAAGACTCCTATGATAGTCCAGACATATTTATAACTGAAAATGGCTTTGCTGATCACGGAGAGTTGAATGATACTGACAGGATAAACTACTTGAAGGTGAGTTCACCGTTTCGACTCGTCAATCTTAGTGCTACGTAAAAAAATTCAAGTAAGGATCTTGGATCACGGGTTCCTAAAATACAACTTGTGCAAAAATGAAAGCCAAATGTTTATGTCTGAAAATTATGAAGATAAACCAGTAACTTTTTAACCATCGGAAACTTTTTTACAAGTCACTATTAACCAAATTGCCAGATATATTCAAGAAAAATCAGTAAACATTTTGAAGAATAATCGAATAAAAAGGTAACTCTTGGCCGCGGCGTATGTATTCCAGGAATTTTATTTAAAAAATAAATGCCTTGAAATTATCCAACACATTATAATATTTGTGAAATCATTGCAACGATATTTCCGTCTATTTTATCATTTAGAATTCTCAAGCTCTTACGGAAACAGAAAGTTCCCGAGGATGCTAAACAAGCATAGAAGCAACGCAGGAAAAAGAATTGAATTGAAACCGATAAAATTCTATATGAAATCCACAAGAGCGTGCCAACTTCACTGTTATTTATTGTTGTCGATGAATAAACAATTAAACATCAATAAATCAATTCTAGCTATTTATCTCCAAATGTAACGTAAAAATTCGCGTTCTTCATTCAACCGAGTTCACTTTGTCATAAATATCCTAAAAGGAAAACTTCTTTATTGCTATTTTCAGGGACATCTCCAAGAGTTATTGCTGTCAATAGAGGAAGATAAAGTTCCTGTCAAAGGATATGCTGTTTGGAGTTTGCTAGATAACTTCGAGTGGATGCGAGGTTACAGGTAAGAAATAATAGCCATTATTAATCGCTAGATTAATAAATGAGTTGATTACAACAATTACAAATAAACATGTCAGGAATTGAAAGTGCTTTTCTATGCGTTATCTACAATTTTTCTATGTTTACACCTGAGATTACATGTTTATTTTTCTTCTAGTGAGAAATTTGGTTTGTACCACGTAGATTTTAACGATCCAAACCGAAAGAGGACTAGTAAAGCTTCAGCAGAATGGTACAAAAAAGTTATACAAAATAAGACACCTGAAGTGGAAAACTGAAAAATCTGAAGTGATGTATAAAGCTAAGTCCTGAATTCTACCAGATATAACTACATATTATGCAGTGAACTGAAAACAGATGAGAAATCTAAATGATTTTATTTTACTTAGAAATATGGTACCGGCGCATGCACCATTTTGCAGATGGTCAAATTACCACAAGAATCAAATGTACAATCAGAATTTTTGTATGAGAAACCTTCAAAATAAAATATTTTTATTGAAAAAAGTTTTTTCATTTGAGTTTTCTTAGATTACTCTAAGCTTTCTGATTTTTTTCTATAAAAGCATGCTTGCTTTGATATCGAAAACCTCACAGTTTGGGTATAAGAACATGATAAAGCATTTTTAAGGACCTTTGATTCTTTTTCAGCATATCTTGATTATGATAAACAGGTTATTCCATTCTAAAAAACCTACCTTTTAGGGTTTCTGTATGTTTCTATACTGTCCCGGATTTTGAATGATTGGTAACATATATTATTATTAAATAGATTAAGCTCTGAAGGCATATAAGGTTCAAATACAACAGAAACTGAAGACAAAATTTCCTGGGAGAATAATCTCCAGAAATTGTGATGTCAATTGGCCACCAATATCATGTGATTTGACAACGTTGGATCATTATCTTTGGGGTTATGCAAGAATCCAGGTCGATAAGAATAAACCAAAATCAATGCCTGAAATTATTCGTGTGAGATAGAACCTCAATTATGTCAAAATTTCATTGAAATTTAAACAAAAGAGTGGATGTCTATAGAGCTGCAAGAGGAAACCCTTTAGCAGATATTATTTTTCGTACATGAATGTCATAATTGATTACTTCAATTAGCAATGAAAACTTTGTGAAAATGAATGCAAATTATGTGTTTTATTTATATAAAAAAAACTTTCAATAATAATAATAAACGCAATTTATTGACCCAAAGGCCAAATGGCCATCGACAGTATAGTCCTGCAGCCATAAAACTTTCAATTTGAAACAATCTTTATATTGTGCAGAAATCTGAAGATATTCATCACATGCTCCAAAACTACTAGAGATGGGCAGAAAAAGCATAACAAAATATATCAAGTAACTTTTTCGAAAGTTCAAAAATATACAGGGTGTCTAAAATCAGCTGTAGCTGTGGAAATATCCTAGATCAATAGAGCAGACGTTTTTGCCCTAGAAACCAAAAATTTTAGTGAACTATCGACCATGGGGCCACCTGTATATTATGCACGTCTAAGAATATTACTGAAGTTAATTATGGAAATTTCTCTATTTATTTTATTATGAGAAATAGCATGGTTCTTCTCGTTTGCATTAGAACACCATGTATGATGCTTTTTGAAGCTCTCAACCAATTAACCAAGAGTACTGAATATCTACAGGTGATATCTCTCCAATATATTTCCATATAAACGTGATGCAGATAACTCAAAGAATGTCAAGAATTCAGAATATAAATTCGAGTAAAATCTGAGTTTGGAAGAAAAACAGTAAAAAGTTTTTTGTCCCCCATTCTAAACCCCTTACCATGTTTCATCCTCCCAATTATCGTCAATTATTCAATTTTAATTATTCGAATTTCATCGAAGCGATCGTATAGTCCGTTCACGAAAGTTTGAGTGCATAGTAGGCGTTTGTTTATTTACCTGAAGTTAGTAGTATTTGCTGTTATAAGGTAAAATAAAGCCAACGTTGCCGAATGTACCCGGCCTCGTCCGTCGAGCTTGCGAGTTATCAGAGAATTCTATGCAATATTGACAACATTGCGTATCAATCTGAAAAGAAACTGAACAACATAACCTAAAATTTCAATATACACAGTGGAATATGCCAAATTTCTATGGCCAACCGACGCGACGGCTCAACATTTGGTGAACGGACTATATGCTTCTAGATAACATACATATAAGCAATAAAAAATCAATTCAAATTTTACGATTCAAATTTTCCTTCTCTTCATCTCCAAGCATCCATATCAGTTTCTAAAATGGCGAATCAGCACATAACTAGAACAAAATATGCCCCGAATAAAAATCCAATAAAAGAAAAGTGGAAAACCACACATTTCCCATAAAATTTGAGGAGCATCATTCGAAAGGCAAAACGGAAAAACATGGGTTTTCCTGGTGTTACAACTTTCCGACTCTCCTCAGTTTTGTACGAGTAACGACTAGAATTTTCCAATTTAAACCGACATTTTCCTTATTCAAGTTTAACAGCAATGTGTAGTCATTTTATGCCGTCAATTCTGAGGAAAATTCTCGAGGAAATGCACTGGGAAACTCTGCAAAACTCAGTGTTATGACGAGATTTACGGTGGTGGAGTACAAGAGATTATTGTCCTCGAGTTTCTTGGAGATTGTCGATTGAAAAGCTTCTACTCTTCACTGAATTTTT
This sequence comes from Propylea japonica, assembly GCA_013421045.1. Classification (NCBI taxonomy): domain Eukaryota; kingdom Metazoa; phylum Arthropoda; class Insecta; order Coleoptera; family Coccinellidae; genus Propylea; species Propylea japonica. Next base: position 19,330,867 of record CM024244.1, read on the forward strand.
TTCATTACTCTTTATTGAACTTTTTAAATCTATTTCTTCGAAATATTCAGCAAACATGTCAATGAAAAACAAATGAAATTAACATACAAACACTTCTTTAAATGATCAAGTTCTACTCAATTGACAGAAAGATTTTCTGTTACAATATATCATGTTTGATTATAACATATTAGACCAAATAGGATATATCTAAATAACACTGAAAAATTGAAGGAATGATTTTTCTGATAATTTTAGGGGAAAAGTTTCTCATAAATGCATTGTTTCTAAGATACAGGGTGTTGAAGTTCTATTTAAGAACTCACTAAAAATGTGGTACACCAACAAGGTATTTCAAATTAATAATAATTTTTATGTGAGAATGAGAAACATCTTAACGCGTATTAGTAGAAGAACGTTACGTTGAAATGTTCGATTTTTTTACTTAAAAACGGTAGCCCACACGAAAAAGAGGTTGATGAGATTTTTGTCACAAATCAAATGAAGAATATAAAAATAATTATTAGTTCGAAATATCTCAGTGGCGTCCCACTTCTTCGGTCAGTTTTTTAAAAAAACTTCAACAACCTGAGGTATTTTAAACTGACAATAATTGGTTGTTATCGATTGAAATATATTCTGGGAGGATTCTGCATTTCTCAGAAACTTTATAGGTTTTCACTCCCTGTCTCTGAAACATAAATAATTAAAAAATGTTTGATTAAGGTGAGGTGCTCCTGCGAGAATATTTGCACTTATTTGTCAGGAGCAAATTGGTATTGAAAAAAATTGTTGCCTAACAGTAAAACTGTAAAATGAAACAAATTAAAAGGATATTGTAACGTTTCGGTTACTATATCAGACACCTTCTTCAGACAAACTCTTAAAATCTTCAGAATTGTGTATTTTTTCATTTGCAATCTGATTAAAAAAAAATAATTGGTTTTTCAGATCATTTTTTCAGTATTATGCAGATACACCCTCTACTATATTTCATTATATAATATGTAAAATTCAATTCTCAGGGAGAAATATAACACATTGAATTCCTAATACTGATAGTCCCTGTCCCTAATGAATTCCTGACACATAAAATGTAATATTTATATTACTCATTTCTCCTTCTCCTTTTTTCCTGGTTTTTCGTTTACATTTGGTTTTTTTGAATGTACTTTCAAGATTTTAAATCGAACGGGTGAAAGTAAGAATGAAGATATGTTTCAATAAAAAATTTTTTTGATATAAACATTTCAGATTTTCTTTGAAGAATCACCTTACAAACATTGAGGTTTTTATCCCTGTGTTCGTGTATCCTACGCAGAAAAATATGGTATTCCATTTACATTTTCTCTGCCTTCATGAAATACGCATACATTAATGTTTGTCACAAAAAAATGTTTATTCGAATAAATAGAGAGTTTTGTGAATTCCAAATGTACAGAGTCTTCTTTCTTCTAACACAAGACAATCATAGCAAACACGTTTATTGGTCTCAAGTTGAATTTTTAGATTTGAAGAAGTCTTGGACCGACAAGAGAAAAATATAATTTAATAACTCTGATTTTAAATAGGGCTTAAGTTTTTGGATGGTGATCAATGACTTTGAAACAACTATTCGATTCTTTTTCAATTCAATATAGTCATTTGTTAACTTAATGTATACCAAACTATAATTGAAAAAAATATGATGAGCCTATGAAATTGAGTGGAATAAAATTATGAGAAATTCCGTGCATATAAATAAAATGAAGAAACACATAAAGCATCGTGTGAATTAATTTATTTCTAGTCCAAACTGCCTTGGCAAGTGTTCAAGGCGTATTCGCAAACTAAAACTTGCCAAGTAATATCTAGGCATTCATCAATTCGAAAAATAGTGGCTTTGTTCATGAAATCAATGAGTTATAGCTTAGAAACATTCCATAATTTCTAGATTTTCACAATGTTCTTGATCTATTAAATATTGAATTGACCAAATTCCCATTCTTTCGTTTTCTTGTAAAAATGACTTTGGTTGCAAAATGGTGGAGGTGTCAGTTCGCCTTAGAAGATTTGTATCTACCTAATGATAGTGTTTTTTAAAAATTAATTGAATTAAAATTTTTCTTGAACTTTGAATGACATATGGGTATGTCATAAATATTATCATAGTTGTTTTCCAGAGAACATGAATTGTATATTACGTATTTTAGTACATTACGTTGATTTTTAAGGACACTTCATATAGATCTCGTTATTCTCATCTTATAGTTATTTTTATTTTATAGTTTTTCTTATTTTATGGTTATTCTTTCATGATGAGTTTTTATGACTTCATGTGATTATCTTTGTTTAATGACCACGTTGAAAGCATTTTCATTAGATGTAAAATCCAAGTAATTTGTTTTCTTAGTAAGCGTTTTCTAATCACATTAATTCCTGAAAAATCCATGTGTCGATATTTCATTTTGGATACAGTTTTTAATATGATTTCAATTTATTATAATGAAAAGGGAAGAAAGTTAATGAGTACGTTTCTTTTCATTAGAAATTATCCTTACGCTAAAACATAATTACAAGCGCATTTCAATTACATAAAGCTCTACTGGATTATACTGAGCATAAATCATAAACCGGCTCATAAAAACGTTAAAAAAAACTTGTGAAAAGTTTTAAAACCCTAGTATGTCGATGGGAAATTGGAAACTGTTTTATCGCTGCTACGAGGAAGTTGGCGTAGAAGTTTCAGGGTCATTACTTGAATCAGGGCAGGCGTTGCACTGGGGTTACGACTTAATTCGATCTGGTTTTCAGTGTTAACTCTGGTTTCACCAATTAAGGAGTTTTATGCGCTCCCGTTTGTTCTAATAGAATGAAAATTCTATTGAATGAAGCTCACAAAAGCTGCTTTGGACTGTCCAATTTTTGTCATTTGGTTGGTTATTTAAGTGAAAAAGATTATACATTTTGATTATTGTTGTTTGAGAGGAACAGAAATATTGATAGATTCACCTTTTGTAGCGTGTTCCTTCTCCAGAAACTATCGATATTACATCATTAACGAAATTTTTCGTTCTGAGAATATTTTAGCAAAAATTGAATTAAAATTACATAAGTCTATCTATGGGAGATGATTACCCTTCAGTAGGGTCCTGTGGCGGTCTTTGAAGAACAGAAGATGCGAAAAATCATCGCTTGGAAGGCCAAATTTGGTTAAAAACACCCTCCTGTATTGGTGTTTGAATATTGAAGATATTTTAGCAAAAGTAATGTTTCCAACTTAGGCGAAGAGCATGGTGTGGAGGTGGTGCTTCTCCAGGAAACTCATACGAAAACTGAAGAAAATCTTCGTGCGGGAGGATCTCTAAAAGGTGCTAATTTGATTGATTTTTTACTAAGTAAAATATATGGACTTGCATGTTATGTGGAAAAATCATTAGTATATAATATTCAGCTCATTCGGAAGGGTAACTTTGAAGGTGTTTTTATAATGGCTTTCAAATTTTGTGACATTTCTGTCATTAATATTTATAAACCTCTAAATGATTTTTGGCCTAGAAATTTTAACATCAATGTTTTTCAATCATACATTTGCGGAGATTTTAAGTCACATCATGTCATCTGATAAATAATTGTCCCATATTTAAATTTCAGGATGGTTTAAGGGCTATACATTATGTCACCGAGTCGTTTTTAAATTGGTTTGTTAATTTTAAATCGATTATGTAAATCATCTTATTTTTTCTGTTTCTTTTTTTCTGCTTCGATTTTTTCGTTTCAGATTCAGATCTCTGAAGGCATCTTGGTGAGGGTTTTCAGTTGGATTTAATAAAGTAGAAATCCTTCAATATTTTGAAGTTTTATTTTTGTTGAAACGGCGAGACAGGATTTTTTCTACTTAGGTTTTATCCCTGAGCTCTGGTGTCATATGAAAAATAGTATAGTATCCTGTATTGCACTAACCTCACTACCTCAGTTAGGGATTTTTGGTTTTGCTTTATGTATTGCAACTTAAACTTGCCAAGTAATATCTAGGCAACCATCAATTCGAAAAATGGTGTATTGTTCATTAAATCAATGACTTATGGGTGAGAAACATTCCACAATTTCTAGATTTCCACAATATATTTGATCTATGAGATATTGAATTGACCTAATTCACATTCTAATTCAGTTTTCTTGTAGAAATGACTTAGGTTGCGAAATGGCGGAGGTGCCGGTTCATCTTTAGAATATTTATATCTACCTAATGATACTGTTTTTTACGGTTAAAATTGTTCACGAACTTCGAACGACATATGGGTTATATCATTAATATTATTATAGTTGTTTTCCAGAGAACATGAAATCCACTAAACTTTTTTCGGTTGGATTCAATAAAGAAGAAATCGTCCAAAATTCAAATGTAGTTTTTAAGTTTTATTTTTGATGGAACGGCGAGACATGATATTTTCTACTTAGGTTTTTCCCTGAGCTCTGGTGCCATACGAAAAAATAGTATAGTATTCTATTTTGCACAAACCTCAGTTAGGAATTTTTGTTTTTGCTTTATGTACCTATTGTGTTATCTTATCTCTTGATTTCAAAGGGATATGTATACAGATTTGGAAATTCACATCGAAAACATACGATATACAATGCATCAGACAGAGAATTCTTCCCTCCAGTTGGACAGATGAATAGTCGAGATAATCAAGTGCGATAACTGAATGAATTCAACTGTCTTATTGCAATAATCTAGTCTTTTCTCTCTCTTATCGCAGTATGGTAAGGAACCTGCACTACACGTATAGAATTTTTAATTTATCAGGCTGCCCGTAATACTCGATTCAACTATTTACTGTTGCGTACCATACTAAAGAATTACGCTCCTCTAAACGATAAGAGAGAGACAAGACTAGAATATTGAAGTAAGACAACGGAATTCAGTGTGTTACAGCACGTGCTTGTCTCGACTATTCATCTGTGCAACCGGAAGAAAGAATTCTCTGTCTGATGCATTGTATATCGTATGTTTCAGATGTGAATTTCCAAACCTGTATATAAATCGATATGCGGTAACTAATCTCCAAATTTTGATACCTATTTTTTATTTTCAAACTATATTTAGAAAGCTCAAGTCATTATCGAATGTGTCGGTAATTTTTTTTATGGGAATTGTCATCGAGTGTCTCTGTTACGTATTCCATGCATCGAAGGGCGCTAATTATAGACCTATTTTCAACAACTTTTAAATTAGACAGCCCTGGTTATCATGAGAAATGTTCGATCATACTTTCCATGCTTCTTGGTGGGCGGTAACTATAGCGCCCGTAAAAACCGATGCAGTTACGTTAGCTGGATCTGAATATTTGATGGCTCTGACTCGGTAACGGCCAATTTTATGGGGTTGGATCCGGTGCATACTCCGGAATCGTCATCCGGAATGCGAGAAGCGCACTCTGAATGTGTGTACAATCCGGGGACTCGTCTCGTTTTGATTGTTGGTTTTTTTACGCGGATTGTACTTAATGGGGAATATTGATTCGGTTGGAAAATTAGTTGTGTTTGGTTTTCGAGACTGTTCGGGTTCATGACCTACGACTCAATGACTCATGGGAGATTAGAGGGTTTTATTTCTGCGAAAATGGATGAAAGTTTTCTGAACATTGTGGATTTTGGCGTGTTACAGTGACTTACTAATATGATCTGATTTTACCTGGTGATATTCAAGAAGAAACTCGAGTTGAGAAGGAACATTTCGAACTTTTGAAAACTACACAGCTGGGTTCACTTCTTCGAGATGATACAAAAATATGTTAAATCGGATGCTGCTCTCCTAATACTCTAATTATCCTTACCAAGCTGACGTTTTCATAGACCCTCCAATATTAGCAATTTTTTTTAAGTGTCATATATGAGTTTCATTTGATCTGTAAATAATTTCATATGAATTTTTTATAGACGCTTTGAATATAAACAGGTTGTTCCTATAAATATGTCGAAGATTCTGAATTTCAGCCTATAACATAAGCTTCATAAAAATAATTGGACAAATTCATTTAATTCGTGACGAATTTCATATAAATGTTCTATATAGGTACGCTTCAGATATATACAGGGTGCTTCTATAAATCACTTATTTTAGACTTCTGCTTTATAACAAGATTTAACAATTTTGAACTGGCAAGCTAGTAAATAATAATAAAGGGCTTTCTAATAAGAGATGTTATTCTGATATTCAAAGAAAAATGCCATTTTTCAATATAAATGATTGGATGTTTATTTCATTATAAAGAAGCTATGACGTGAATAGTGGAAAATAACTTCAGGCAAATGACCACCACGACCACGCTTACAGGACCATATCCTTTTAATGATATTCCATAACCAAATCGCAAAGTGGCTGCCCTATGTCCACGATAGACTCACGCATTCCATCTTTGAGGTCTTGAATCGACGCTGGGCTATTGGCGTAGACCTTCTCTTTCACGTGGTCCTGAAGGAAGAAGTCGCAAGGTGTCGAATCACAAGATCTCAGTGGCCAATTGTGATCACCTCTTCGAGAGATAACAAGATCCAGAAACACTTTCAGCAAAAGATTAGTGGTTGGTTTGTGTAGCACTGAACTTTATAAGCCTTAAGACCCAAATCTTTATGCAAAATACGGTGAAATGACGTTTGTGGAATGCCTAATTCCAAAGAACGATGAGGAATGGTCAAACCTGGGTTTTCTTCAACACTTTCGGCTACAGCAGCCATATTCTCGACTGTTCTTGAGCGACGTGCACGGGTTTTATTCTTCATATTACTAACTTGTCCCAACAGCTCGAATTTTTCCACCAACTTCTTTATTGCGGTCCAACAAGGTGCTTCACGACGACCCAAAAATGTTCGAGTTTTACGAACCGTCTCTGACAGAGTTTTTATAGTGAATTTTAATAATTTCAATGCGTTCTTGAATCGTGTATCGTTCCATTTTTATTAATGGCGTAGTTTCTACTTGTCAAATGTAAAAAAATGACAGCTTCAAACGTGACACCTACCGAAATAGCGGGCTATTAAGAATAACACCTCTTATTGGAAAACCCTTTAGGTTTGCCGGGTGAGCCAGTTTATAATAATGAAACAGCTCCCTCGAGGATGCAAAGATTTGAAACGGTGGCGATGCATCGATACATTCAAAACGAAAATTTTTGTTAAACTCTCATGCGAAGAATAGAGAATCCCATGACATGCATAACCTAAAAGAAGCTCCTTACACCCCCGATTCGACACAATTCCATTTCGGGCGACCCCCCCATAACTCAGGCACTCGCATTCGGCTCTCGGATTACGTCTTGCCGTCCTCCCGACGTTGTCGGCGTCGCGTCCTTCGAGCCGGGGCGGGGGAAGCGTCGTCGACGTCGTTCGCCACAGACGCGGCCGACGGACGCGACTAGCCGGAGCCGCGGGCATCGATCCGGGGCTTCGCTCGTGCAGCAGACGCTTCAACGACCGCTTTTTTGAACAGCGCGGGGCCGACCAATGGACCCGCTCTTTTGCGATCTGAATCCGGCCGGTTTTGGTATTTATTTTGAGTTTTGGAGGGTTTTTAAGGTTTTCAGAGGTTTCTGGGGAGTAATTCTGGTAGTACTGACACTTATATCTGTCATTGGTCACATTTGACAGTTTGAAACATCAGAAACCCGATTTTTAGTGTGAAAGTCTAAAAAGTCGGGTTTCACAAAACTCCAATCACGTTGATTAATGATATGTCATCATTTCTATGCAATTTTCAGTTCATTTTTGACATAAACCATCGACTTAATTCAAAATCAACGATTTGATTGCCCGATCAAGCTTTGTGAAACAAAGAGAGTCCTGTCTGAACAACTGCATCTTATCTGCGAACCTCCCTAGTGATGTAATGATCAAGAGAGTAAGCACTGAGAAAAACTTCAGGAAATTGCTAAGTGAAGGAGAGGAATGTAAACGGGAATACACGGACTATAACCTTAAAGAAAATACTGTAAAATGGTATACTCTACAGGAGCTGACGCTGGGATATACAGGCCAAGTACCAAGTTTGCACTATCGCTAGGCTCCTGTTTGAGTGTCTTTCAAGCGGTTATTGAAAGATATCTAGATATTAGTCTAAAAAGAAACTATCAGAAGTGCGATATAGTCATACATTCAGATAGTCAAACTGCTATCAAAGCACTGAGCTCCTACGTCATCGACTCAAAAATGATCTAGGAGTGCCGGTACAAACTCAATGAGGTAGGCAAGAAAAATAAGGTCCTTTTAATGTGTGTTTCCGGCTATTCGGGAATCAAAGGAAACGAAGAGGCCAACACACTCGCCAAAGAGGGCGCACGAATGTCACTCATCGGCCCAGAATCCTTCTGCGGTATAGGTAAATGTACCTTTAAGAAGGAATTTCTGGAGAAAGAGAAAGCCGAGACGGAAAAACTTTGGCGACATCTCCCAAGGATGAATCATTTCACTAAGTTCCTTCGAAACTTTGAAACAGCCAGATCAAAAAGATATCTGGATCTTAGTAGGAAACAATTTTACCTCCTCACTGGAAACTAAACTAAACTAAATAACTACTCTTGTTATAATAAAATCTGTCGTTGATAGTTGATAGTTTGAAGAGGGGTTACAGTTCACTGCGACCTTAAGGTCTATTGTGCCCCCTTACAGAGCTGTTCTGGCCAAAAACCTTCACAGCTCGCCTTCCAGTTCCAGAGATATAATGAAATCTAATAACTGTGAAGGCTTCAACGAGGCTAGTTCCTCACTCTTACAAGTTTCTCGTCCAAGGCATTCCTTCCTCAGGCTCGCAATGCCAAGGCATTCCGTGACTAGGCCGTTATGGAACCATGTAAATCTTTCGGTCTCTACCCTACTCATTCATGAAAATCCAAGAAGGTGGTCAAGGGCGTTGGTAAAACCGACAACCTCTTAATGGCCTCAGCTGTTATTTCAAGGATATCTTCGACCGGTTTCCCCATATGGCTGTAAATCTCCTGACATTCCCATACCACCATTCGCACCGACAGTCAGCAGTCCCATCATCATCGAAAAGCTCAACTCGTGACAGCTTCAGAAGATTGTTGGCATAGGTTGGTTAGAAATGTTATTTTGTTTTTCAAGTCCCATTGGTGTACCGCTGGCAGATATTGGTCTTTTCCAAGCCCAAAGAAAGGGTCAGGAGCAGCTTTGATGCCCTTTTAGTGATCGGCTTTTTTATTTCCATCCATAGTAAAGTCAACTTATTGCCTATTCCTATTTGCTTCATGATGCTCCTTAGTTTTCAGGTCATTCCATTTCCCTTTATCACCCCGCAATGCCTTGGCAGCCATAGTAAAGTCACTTCATTTCTTCTAAACAATTGCTTTATGGTTTAAAGGCACTCCAGGATCAGTGGCAGGGATCTAAGCGTGCACCTCTGTGGAGGTTCATTTTTATATCTCTCTATGTTAAATAGAAGTAGAAAGTTTACTTGAATTGAGTTATTTAATTGAGCATTCAATATTAAATAACTCTACATATCAAACTATAATCAATTATTATTGATGTTAATATCATTCGAACTGGAGCTGTTATAGCTTGGTCAGCTTTCCATGTAAATCTTTCGTTCTGTACCCTACTCATTCCATAGAAACCCAAGAAGGTCATCAATGGCGTTGACAAAACCGACAGCCTCTTTAGGAGCCTTGACCGTTACCACTTGCGTATCCAGGACCGGTTTCTTCACATTAATTGTTCTTAGGCCAGCCAGCTATTTCTGCTTTTTATCCATAAAGCCCCCCAATCTCATCTGGCGACTTTCCCATACAGTACAAATAATAGTTGTTCCAACAGTGCCCTGTCAGCCAATCCACAATCAATTGAAGCTCAGCTCAGGGCAGCTTCATGAGTTTTCTGGCGAGGGTAGGTGGAATGATTAAACATTTTTTGGGCCCAGTAAGTCCAGAGCTGTTTCTCCGAAAGGTTTTTCTCTTATTCAACTTCCATTGCTGTACCGCTGTTTTATATTGGTCTTTTACAAGCCCAAAGATAGCAGGTGTTAATTATGATTCATTTTTTCTTCTTCGGCTTCTTCATTTCCTTCAACATCAAATTGCCCAGTTGCCCATATTAGAGTAACTTTATTGGCTCTTCGCAGTTGCTTTATGGTAAAACTGCACTCCGAGGTCAGCAGATACCCCAGCCAATGTACTCTAATTAACTAAATAGTGTGAATTTCTATAGTTTCTTCGAATGAACATCATTCTCAAATGACAAACTTCTCCAGGAGAGTATCACATATGTAAATACCAATTTGAAGTATTGAATATCTAATTTAGATCTCCGAAAACGAATAACCAATAGCATGCTCTGCTCATTCCAAACTATCCTAAATCCAATCAACCTCCACCTACACGTGTCCCGCCACAACCACGTTCTCCAATTCGCTCCAATAAACAACAATTTACCGTTTCAATCAATTAATTCAATTCCAAATGTTGTCCACACTCAGTCCTGTCGCTCGTACCGCCACTGGCGACGCCCACCTGTCCCCTGTACATCAATAATGCCAAATTACAACCCCTAATGCGTGGGCCGTCTTTTAATAATGTCAGGCTATCCCATTATCATGGATCATACTCGAATTAATCGGACTCGTGTGCTATCGAAATTGCTTCCTGAATGTGAAATCCAACGGGATGTTGCAGTAATACCAGTCGGTAATGTTTGCGGATGCAACGGCCAAATTGAGGAATTATTCGCATCGCCATCCAGAGGGTGATACAAGGGGTGTAACGAGGTTTACGGGATACCAGGTGGGAGGTTGACATAATGTTTGGTTAATGCAGATTTCTATATTTGGAATACGTAGATGTATCGTGCGAAGTGACCTTCTGGACTATTGTGCTTCTCTTTCTTTTAGCTGATCGCTATCCTTATCCAAATTTTCATTGACCTCAGCATTTTTCAATCCCTAAAATGTTCCTTTCGAACACTCTTTGCATTGGTGGTATTGATATATGTTCCGCAGTTTTCTTTTTTCCCATCAGAAAAAGTTCGACTCATCATCTGTGAACCTATTTAGCGATATTATATAGACAAGAACATCAGCTCGATGCTTTGGAAGAAGAAAAAATGGAGAAAGGAATAGACTTAATACAGGACACTTCAGGAGTGTCTTAAGATGAACCTCAAGGGAGCTTATGTCACCACGGACAGCCAGGCCATGCTGGGTGCCCTGGAGTCTCTGCTGACATAGGAGTTCCGTACTACCATAAAGCAACTGGCAAGGGTCGATAAAGTGATTTTACTATGAGTGCCATGGAACTGTGTTGTTAAAGAAACTGAAAAAGCAGATGAACTGGCAAAAAGTGCATCAAGGTTAACACCTGCTGGACTCGCACTTTTCTCTGGGCTTAGTATATACATACATCCGGGTTTATAGCTTCCTACGCCTTCCAGTTCCCAGCTTCCATCCTCTTCTATCTTCCCATTCTCCTGGTCTCAGGTTTCTCTCAGACATTGCTTTCTGTACGCCACTCATCCAGGTAACTTTTGGTATTCCTCGCTTTTTCCTTTCTCTCGGTACCCACTTTAGAGCAAGTTTAGGAGTTCTTCCATCTGACCTTGTCTCAACGTGTCCATACCAAACTAGTTGTTTTGGCTGAGTTTTTTCTATTATTATCTTGTCCACCATTATTAGTTCCCTTATCCTTTCATTTTTAGCCTTATCCATTCGCGATACCTTGGTTGATCTTCGCTAAAAGTCCATATCAAGAGCCACTTGTTTTGTTTCGAGGCCTTTTGATGTTTCACTTCCATATAGAACGATGCTCTTGAACACTGAGAAATAAATATATTGTTTCTTTTCAGCTGATATGCTTTTGGACCATAGTATCGTATTTAAGTGTCTTATGGTTGTTTTTCCCTTGATAATTCTGCTCTCTATTTCGTTCTATGTTCTTCCATCGCAGACGTTTATTTAAACGTCATCATTCCAATCAACTTTTTATAGTAAAGACCAATATAAGTCAGCAGTACAGCAATGAGAGTTGAGTAAGCCGCAGGAGCAACACTCCTGGACTTACTCAGATCAAAAACTCGTGATGATTTCACCTACTCATACCAGAAAGCTCCTGGAGCTGCCATGAGCTGAGTTTCGGGTGATAGTAGGGCTACTGACGGGACACTGTCGTTACAAATGATGGTATAGGAAAGTCAGCAGATGAGATTTGCAGGCTATGTGGACCAGAAGTAGAAAAACTCCATGGTAGGCAAATATCTAGAGCTGGTTCGAACATTTGATCGATCGTGGACATCCAAGAGGTTACGGCCAAGGCTCCTAAGGAGGTTCTTAGTTTTATCAACGCCATTGACGCCCACCTGTACCCTGTACATCAATAATGCCAAATTACAACCCCTAATGCGTGGGCCGTCTTTTAATAATGTCAGGCTATCCCATTATCATGGATCATACTCGAATTAATCGGACCTATGTGCTATCGAAATTGCTTCCTGAATGTGAAATCCAACGGGATGTTGCAGTAATACCAGTCGGTAATGTTTGCGGATGCACCGGCCAAATAGAGGAATTATTCGCATCGCCATCCAGAGGGTGATACAAGGGGTGTAACGAGGTTTGTGGGATACCAGGTGGGAGGATGACATAATAGAGGTGATGTTTGGTTAATGCAGATTTCTAGATTTGGTCTATCGTGCACTGTGACCTTCAGGATAATTGTGCTCCCTGTTATATCAGCTGATTGGTGTATTCCCTTCGATTTGCCATCCATATCCTTTTTCTTTTATTCCTTTTTCCCATCAGAAAAAGTTCGACTCATCATCTGTGAACCTATTTAGCGATATTATATAGACAAGAACATCAACTCGATGCTGTGGAAGAAGGAGAAATGGAGAAAGGAATACACTACCTAAAACTTCAGGAGTGTGTCAAAATGAAACTCATGGAGCTTATGTCACCACAGACAGCCAAGCCATGCTGGGTTCTCTGGAGTCTCTGCTTACCTAGGACTTCCGTAATACCATAAAGCAACTGGCAAGGGTCAAAAAAGTGATTTTACTATGAGTGCCAGGGTACTGTGGTGTTGAAAGAAATGAAAAAACCGATGAACTTGCAAAAAGTGCATCAAGGTTAACACCTGCTAAATCTGAACTTTTCTCTGGGCTTGGTATAAATATATATCGGGTTCATAGCGTCCTACGCCTTCCAGTTTACAGCTTCCATGCTCTTCTATCTTCCCATTCTCCTTTTCTCAGGTTTCTCTCAGACATTGCTTTCTATGAGCTACTCATCCAGGTAACTTTTGGTCTTCCTAGCTTTTTCCTTTCTCTCGGTACCGACTTTAGAGCAAGTGCAGAAATTCTTCCATCTGACATTCTCTCAACGTGTCCATACCAAACTAGTTGTTTTTGCTGAGTTCCTTCTATTATTGTCTTGTCCATCTCATAAGATCCCTTATCCTTCCATTTCTAACATTATCCATTCGCGATACCCTGGTTGATCTTCGCTGAAAGTTCATCTCAAGAGCCAGTAGTCTTCTTTCGAGGCTTTTTGTAACTGCCATGTTTCACTTCCATATAGAACGATGCTCTTGAACACTGAGGAATAAATATAATGTTTCTTTTTAGCTGATATGCTTTTGGACTATAGTATCGAATTTAAGTGTCTTATGGTTGTTTTTTCCCTTGTTAATTGTGCTCTCTATTTCATTCTGTGCTAGGTTTATGCAGATTTCTAGATTCGGTATAGCTCTATCGTGCACTGTGACATTCAGGATAATTGTCCTTCTCTTCTTTTCAGCTGATTGGTATATTCCCTTCAACTCTCTATCCATACCCATTAACCTCAGGGCGTGTAACTGGTCTTGATTTCACCTACCTATACCAGAAACACTCTGAAGCTGTCACGAGCAGAGCTTCGGGTGAAGGTAGGAATGCTGACGGGCACTGTTGGTACAAACATAATTTGTATGGGAAGGTCAGCAGATGAAATTTGCATGCTTCGTGGATCAGAAGAAGAATCACCTGATCACGTGGTATACAAGAGTCTAGATCTGGCTGGTCTTAGAACAATTCATATGGAAAAATAGGTCCTGAACACCCAAGAGGTAAGGACCAAAGTTCCATTAATGTTCTCCTGGGGTTTCTATGAATGAGTAGAAAGGAGAACGAAAGATCTACATGGTCACAGTTTCCGGAAGGCTAGGCTAGTGTTCAAGATATGTAGTCTTGAATGATATTTTCACATTGCACTCAGTTTTGATACTCCTAATCTACAGGTATTCAAGTATTCAAATAACCTTTTAACATATGGTAATACATTGGTTTTCTGCTGATTCGGTTCGACTTGTTGAAGACTTTGGTTCTAAACTATGTGTCCAATTATCGCTTGGAATTTATGAAAAATACCAAAGCAAAATGGCAAAATATGTAGTACCTATAAGAGCACAACATACAGTACTGAAGTAAAACCTGATAATGATAATACTTACCAAAAAGTGCATATAAAAAAACCTTGTTAAAATAGCGGATCCTATTATAAGAGAAACTAAACGTTCTCTGAATGTTCGAATCAGAAGAAGAATAGAAGAAATTAGCTCAACAGGGAGATAAGTCAAGGCTCGTCGAATATGTTTTGAAATAAGACCAAAGGGTTTTATGGGGTGGAGCTTCTATAAAATCTCGAGAAGATAAACTGAGGAGTAGAAAATAAAAGGAAGCAGCTATCATGGCAATCACCGAAAATCCTATCAGTCTGTTGATCTCGTAATAATCTGACATTCAATGGTAACATCGAGCTCAAGAAAAATGATCAAATGAATTGTTTAACATCTAATTCAATCAAAAATGGATCAAAGTCCTCGATGATGTTTTCTCAGAACTGTCCAAAATTACAAATATTTTCAAAGAGTGACGGAAGTGCATGTTTTAAGTGTTTTCCTAACGACAACTGGCGAATGCTGGTCGAAACGTTTACAAGAGGTAATAATGATGGAAATAGCCAATAGCCAATATAATTGAAATTGATGTCGAGCCTTCTATATAGGTCAGACTGGCCGTTCTTTAGGAATAAGAATTGAAGAACATAAAAGATCTATTCTCCAAAATAAATCAGTAACTGGCTTTTCCGATCACTATATTACTTTCAACCATTTCATAGATTTCAGTAAAATCAAATTGTTACATAAAGCTGAAAAAGGAAAACGTTTATATCTCTTAGAATTTTTAGAATGTATTGTGTTCGACCGTATGTATTTTGTTCCTTTTTGAGAATGGGCTAGCACACGAAACATGCATGTCAACTGACTGTGATATTTCAATAAAAATTGTGAAACGTATTGTCAAGTGTTTTAATTTGTTTTTATCATCAATTTTAGGCCGTATAATATTTCAATAGAAATATCTTTCATGATCCTTCTTATGTACCTTTGTTGAAGAAACATTTCAAGATAATATTCAAGGATGTATGCATTTCAAAATGGCATAGATTTTTCTTGTCAAATGTCAAAATATGACAGACTAAAAAGTGACAGGACGTCCAGATAGTATTTAACCCCCTCAACCTAACCCCATGGCACCCCATAAACCACCCAAGATCATCAGTTACAGCCCGCACAATCCGATGTTTCATCACTACCGCATTCATTTCGGCACCTACTACAAGCGTAGCCCAATCTAATCCTTTTCCTTTCACATTTCTACAGGAAGACACGTGACTTCAGAATCAGGTGATGCTGTTTGTTTACCTCCTCTCACTCCGAGACAGTTGGCTCCTTTGGGGGCGGTGACCACTCCTTCTTGTAAACATCCCTGTTTCCGCAACGCACAAGTCATTGAAATGTCTAGAAAAGTTTTTCTCACCTTTTCGTCGATATGAGGTGATGGGACTTTCAAAGAAGGGTTTCATTTGAAACAGAACGCTATGCATTTGCATATTTGCATATTATGCTTTCGCAATTTTAAGGCATCTTCAGCGATATTTGCATATTAGAGCTAAAATCCAGCTATGATGCGTATTTTCAGTACATATTTTCTTCCCTGCGTTCTGAAATGTGCTGAATCCGACCAAATTCCTCAAAATATGAGGTCTATTGAGTACTAATACTAATAATTGTGACTTTTGTCAGATTTGCGAATCACTTTTATCGAATTCCGGAAAGCAGTATTAGCAGCCGCGCGCTACGAAAGTATCTGAATAATGAGTAAAATACGCCTAATAAACTCCACGTTGCCATTGACATTCACAAATGAACTTCAAAAAAATTGAAAGGATATTGAAAGAAAATCCAGGTTTCGAAAACTTGTTTCTCATAGAAAGTTTTATTAATGGGACGGCAGAAGTTTTACCTGAAAGTATGAAGGAGAACATAGCACCAAGGTTCAAATCCTCCCCAGTTACGTTCGTGGATGTAGAGCAAACCTTTTTCACATAAAAAAATATTCAAATGGATCGAAGGCAAAATTTAGCAATTGAACATTTGGAACTATATTTAGTTGTGAACGTTTACAAAAAAATTAATTTTGATACCATACTATTGAGAGCTGATTTCGAAATGAAATTACTTTTTTTTGAGTTCCCAAAATGCATTATTCAATATTGCATATTCTGCATATTTTGCCTATATTCGTGCATATTTACATGCATATACCAACGTTTTTATAATCCTGCATATATTCCGGTCTCTTGTTATAATGAATTTGGTAAATACTTGAAATTTCGGGTATTGTATTGTATATATGTATGTATGTATATGTATTGATTATGTATTGATGTATTAGTGAAATCAATAGGTGGAGTCTCGTCTTAATTTGAAAGATATGGGCCCACAAAGTTCTAAAAATGTTCCACCTTTAGGTCACTTTTTCCGCTATAAAAACACTAAACTAATGTTCCTATTCCGTTAAGAAATACTCTTCCGACATTAACCCAATTCAGTAAGAACATCCTTTCTTCTCTTGCGTAAAAGACAAACTTTCCAAAAATTATGTGAAGGAAAAACTTCATAAGAACGAAGACGAAAAGTTTATTGATACATACGATGACCGTTGTTTGAACATGTAGAAATGTGAAATGAATAATTCACAAATATCTCAAATAGCTGTCTGCAATTGTCTTAAAATAATTGATAATTTATCGTTTTGTTGATGTCAATTTTCTAGATTGAGGTAGTTGCGAAATGGCGAATGCGCCGGTAGCTTTTAACGGGAGAAAGGATATTATATTATCATATTTAGTTATTTCTGTCAATGCTTCTGAGATTCTAGTGAAACCTGTTTCAATGGTATATGTATCATTTTCTTCATAAGAGTAAGCAGAGTTTAATCGTTTATTATCAATACACACTGAGTTTTTTTTCAATTCATAAATATGTTATTTCATGTCCGATTCAAATGAATTTTTTTTCAATTGTAGGTATGTTTATCCTTAATCAACAGTTTTGAATTTCAAGAAGATTCGGCTCACGTCATTTCATACAGGGTGAAACAAATCTATTTTTTTACCCTAACTTTAAAACCACCCCAAGTGATTTCTTATTTCATCATGAAGACACATCTTCTCACAACAATTTAATTCTCCATTCATAACAATAGCTCAATTTCTGTTAAAATAAAGGGTTTTGAGTAAAACATTAAATTTGGCTAAGACTACAACAGTACTTCAACAAATTCAACCTAAAATTCTGACCTAATTAAAACAAACAGAAAACAAAGTCGAAAACATAACGTGTTTTGTACCCAGACGCAGATAACAGATGCAATTCGTCTCGGCATGTTCATATTAAGGTTTTGAATCAATTAGAACATCACTGAGCTGCTGCAAATTTTCAGGAGTTGGTACGCGAGATCGAATTTTCCTCCCAAGAGCATCCAAACATGCCCAATTGAGTTCAAATCTGGTCTTAGAGCAGGCCAGTCAAATGCTTAGATATTAACCTCTGCTAAATACTCCCTGGCAATACTAGCCACATGCGGTTGATGCGGTCGGGCATTATAAAGCATAAGCACGAAACCGTCTCCAATAAACGGTGCATACCGAACAACATGTCACGCTGAAACTTCTGTTGTTTTATGTTTTCAATCAGTTTTCAGTTTATTTTCATAACGTTCGGATTTAAGGTTATGTGAAAGTACTTTCATAGCTATAGCGAAATTGCGGAGTTTAATGTTGCTATGAAAACCCTGTTTCTTTAACAAAAATTGAGCTATTATAATGAATGGAGAATTAAATTGTCAAGAGAAAATGTGTCTTGATGATGATTTTATTTCACCCTGTATAAAATGACGCCAATTTCTTCATGCAAGAGAATGTGTTTATTTTTATAACCGAAAACGGTGCCTCGTAGGGCAAAAAGTCAAGAAACCGAATTTGCTCCAAATTAAATAAGGATTTAAATAGTGATTTTTATTGTCGGAAGAACCAGTGTCATATCATTTTTTATCTGAAAGTATTTAGTCTCGCTGCAGTACGGACGCAACTGGTAGAAAAGGAAAGAAATGATGTTATGCGAAAAATGCTCCTTGACGCTCAAAACCTTTGTCTCAAATTCCATAAAAATATTCCAAGCAGTGTGAAAGTTATTAATGAAAAACTTTTTTTCTATAATTTTAACACCCGTATCTCGGGGAGGAAACATTTCCCGACATATGTTTATAAGACAAACTAGGGCTTATTTTTGATGTAGAACACGAGGTTGAAATTTATTGGTTACGATCTGGACCATCCTGTATAATAATCAAACTAATGAACCAGCATCGCATAAAAAAAATTCAAAACTACTTTCGAGATGAACAAAGAAAAGCATCTACTTAGATATCTAGGAAAATTGCTAAAACATATCGAACATATTTTCCACTTGGAAAAACCAAAAGGTTTGACAAGATTGCCTACTAACAAATGAATCAACCTGTACATTTGTAACTGTCCACCATGCAAGATACCTTAATTAATGATCAGGATCTATTACCTGCTTTGCGTGATGATGATTAATATGCAGCATATAAATAGACATTTCGATCTATAAATAAACTCGTTGAAATTTACACCCATCTGCGTTTTAAAATGTAGGCAACTTTGTATGAACAAAATGATTTTGTTTATTGATCGAGCAAATCGATAATGTGTCTATGCAACAACATATATACTTCAACTTATCGGAGAAAAGAAAGTTTGTATGGCTTTGAAATTTTATTTTCGTTTCATTTATTCCAATTGGTACACAAACATGGATTCAATTCTCAAAAAAGTGACCAGAATTTATTGTACGAACCGAGTTTTTTTAAAAAGAATTGGGAAATTTAACAGTCCACGATGGGCATTTCCAGTATATTTAAAGATAGGGTTTATTCAAGTGACGACATTGAGAGTAGTGTTCAATATATCCATATTCAATAATTTACTTGAAATTTCAACTTATTAATTTTTAATCAAATATTGAAAATGCGATTTCTATACCTATTCGTCAGTTCGAATGTTGCGCCATAATGACGTACGAGCGAGCATTATGAGTGGAGATGACGATTCACAACAGAGTGACCAATTGGCATTGTTCTTAACTATTTTTCGACATTTAACCAACGAAATTAATAATTATCATCAGACTTAACCGCAAATTCTGATGGTTTGATTTCGATAGCTCATTCAATATTTGTTTTTTCGAAAATCTGTCTACAGAACGAAAAATATATAATCGTTATGACTTTCTGATAGTACATTATTTCTGGAATGATTTTACTGAAAATCACTAGACATGACTGTTGGATCTCTTAAATGTTGGCAAATATTTTTATTTGCCTACGATTCAATCCACAGAGTGTTGCAAAGAAAGCTCACATTTTCCTGTTTTGTTCTCCCCTGTATACAGGTTGTCCCGGATATTGTGGGAAATCTCTCGGATTCACATAGAACATAAAAAATGAAGATGATAAGTTCCCATAATATTTTTTTTCCTATCGGCCCTCCCTACGAAGTACGACCTCCTAAATAACGCCACTGGAAATCCATTTTAGTGGAATAAGTTTCAAACTACTCGATACAATTTGATGAGAATTTGATATGATTAATAGTATTAAGGACCTCTTAAATCACCGCACTCAATTTCAATTAGCTTGTTCAGTTTACCAGGAGCGGACTGGGTTGTACATTTTAATGCTTATATTTTTAACATCCTGTATGATAAGGTGCTAGGAAAAACCATTTTGGATACTCTCAACATCAAGCTAAAGAAAAGGTACTCTTGTTCAGTGTCAATAAAATGAACCGTTTTCGAAAAAAAAAATAATGATAGAAGTAAGTAATTGAAATTCATTCTACTCAAATGAATTTCCTGTGGCGTCATATGGGAGGTCGTATCTTCGTAGGAAGGGCCGCTAGGAAAAAAATATGGGAACTTGTCATCTTATTTTTTTATGTTCTATCTGAATCCGAGAGATTTCCCAGATTTTCCGGGACACCCTGAACCCTCTATACAAGTAAATCAGTATGGTTTCTGAATACTTATGTATCCGTGGAGTCCAGCAACAATAAAAAATTGCTTGAATCTGCTGAGGAGTTCAATAGATAATAGGAACAACAAACTCCTTTGAGATTTCGTCATTACCCCTTATTTTTGTATATGTACAGTGTAGAATTATAATTATTATACAGGGTTGGAATAAAAATAGAACCAAGTAAATATCTGTCGAACCAAATTAACAATATTCATGGAATTTTGAAGGTGAGTGAAACGGACAAACCATTTCGTTCAAGAGATATTTACTTGGTTCCCTACTCCATCCCAGCCCTGTATGTATATCTTATTATTTTGAAATGAACTGCTCAATATTCTGTAACCAATTGTCCAATTGTTTATTGGCCAATTTAATTCTATTTTCGTTGGTCATTCTGAAACAAACATATGAATGTGACAAAATTAATTCAAGACTCCACCAAATTTGTGTGAGAGGTGGAAAACATTGGTTTTCGTCGTACCAAACCAGATTTGATAAATTTATGAGTGCTTATAATGAGGATACATGAATATTCTTCAATTCTACCGATATCCATTATGAATCTTCATTGTCTTCAAGTGGAGTATGTACCAAATGGATGGATGATTGAAAACACGAATTAATTAATTAAAATAGCTCTTTAATGTTGAAAACGAAACCATAAACTCTGCCAGAAAGTTGAAGGATCCTTGAGACCCAGACTCATCGACAAGTTTTTAGATAGATCCCTAGTTGAACTTTAATTGATACAGATGGATTGTTGATATCTTTCTCCACTTAACTCAACTTCTAGATCTTCAAGAAAGTTATTTGCTGATATCATGGGCTTGTTTTCATGAAAGGGAACTTTTCACGTTGTTTCTTGACTTGAGTTCTATCAGAGAAGGTTTTTCTATTTTATCGAAGTGAACAGATTACTTTCATTCTTCGAACAAGGTATTATTTCAAGGACCATTTTTTCTTTCTATATGGATTTTTTGGATTAACTTTTTCGAGTGAGGAAGGGCCTCATAATATAAGTTCTGTATTCCTGCATTAATTTCTTTACGAATAAAATTATTACTTATGTAACAATACGGGTATAACCTTCTGAGAAAGAGTTTTATATTCCTATTTAAACCAGTGTAATTTTGTTTTGCCCGATAAGATGCGACTAACTGATGACGAATCTGAGATGAAATCCAATTCTGTCCGTGGGGCCGTCAGTCCGTAAACACAATAGCTCTCGAAAAGATTGTCCTATAGACCTGAAACTTTCAGGGTATGCTAGGTTCCTGAATGCAGGGTGTTCCACAAAATATTATACAATTTATGTTCCTCAATATTTCATATATCACAAAACCAAAACAAAATTTGGGGCCTCATGCAAGATACTCATAAAAAGCCTCAAACGGAATTTTGTGGCCATAGTGTTAACAGAACCGTAAAAAATTAAGTCGGAATATTGAAAGGATAATTCCTTAAATACTCACACAACACAATATCTGATTCAAGTAAAATACATTTGGAGATTGAATATTCTTATAGCAGATGTGCTTGCAAAATTTCATAAGTTTCGCATTATTATATCGATAGAATTTAATTTTGTCAAATTATCCATTTTTTTCTAATATTTCGGAATTTGTCTATTCAACCGAGATGAAATTCAGCAGTAAATTGCTCAAAATAAATTCAAAGCAGTACGCAATAATTTATGGGAGTTGTGTTGATACAACCGAGAATACAACCATAGAAAGGTATTGCCTTATATTGAAAGGAAAAACCATGAAAAAACTTTCGATTGAAATGAAATTTTTCCAGAATATAATTCCGATCGTGCTGAGATTTTGCATACGAATATTCAGTATACGTAAAGTCATATACAAATTTTGAGGTAATTGCCTTATTGCTCCATCAATGAACAATATTAATTTATATTGAAAGTACACTTAGTTTATATTTCACAGTTTATTCAGAAATCTGACACGTGTTTCGGAATTACAACCATCTTCAGAGGAGTACAGAAAGTAACTAAACTTAAAATCACAGAGGTTCTAAAAAAAATATAACCTCTGTGGTTTTAAGTTTAGTTACTTTTTGTACTCCTCTGAATATTGTTGTAAGGTTGTAATACCGAAACACGTGTCAGATATCTGAATAAACTGTGAAATATAAACTAAGTGTACTTTCAATATAAATTATTATAATGTTTCACCTAGAACCAACAGCAAACTCAATTATTCTTATTAATATTATTATTTTGAGAAGAGTCCTATTCACGATTTTCTTTCAAAATGGCATATATATTTCTATTAGCTCATATTATTTTTGAATAGTAGTCGTATGAAGCAAGAAAAAATAGTTATATTTGATAATATACCGAATTATTCACATTGAAAATTTTCATTTTTACATTTTGTATATTTTCTTTCAAATAGTTCAATAATATATGTAATTGTATCTTGAAATAATATATGAGAAACCCTCCTAATATTGGGTAATCATTCTCATAGATTGAAGCAGAATTCGATCTGAGTGAATACTTGAAAACACTCATAAAAAACGTGAATTTTTTTTTAATAAACAATAATCGAAAAAAAAATCATACACCACTGTTAAAAATGTATTAAAAAATTTCCCTAATTATATCGAGTATTACCCCACAACACTCAAGTCATAAATCTGACACCATTAAATAATCACAATTCCGTGAACCCTTCGATCCAAACAACCCCTTTCTCAGATAACATCAGGCCAATCTGAACCGATACGCATCTAAACAGCCCGTAAAAAACCACCCCTAAGAATTTTCTCTGAACGTACAACACCTGTCGTATACGTTAACGTGAATTCGACAAGATACGATCTTTTTATATGAGAATTTTACCTGATTTTAATTGTGACCGCTGACCTGATGAAAGGTGTAAAAGCGGTGGAGATTGATACCTACGTGAAAACAATAATTTTGTATGGGATGAAGGGTTATATTAGGTCTAAGGGTTGATTTTTTTGGGACATCATAAGTAGTTAACGGAATTTTTTAAGCTTTCACATGTTGAGGTATTTTTTTCTAATGTTTTTTAAATGATCGTTCTCCTTAAACGAATGCTATATCGTTTTGCCCAAAACACATGTTATATTGTTTGATATACAGGTTGTCCCAAAACTCGACGTCAACCCGGAACCGAATGAAAAGTCAAGTAATGCTGGTTGTCAGAAAAATATTAAAAAAAAATCTAATTTGCATGATTTTGAAATAATGGGCGTTTAAAAAAAACACGCAAATTCCACACTCTGTGACAGTCTTTTCGCTCCTGTTGCCACAAATATCAACTTTTTCCAACTTTTTTTTTGCTGTGTAACCTTGAATAATGCTTGTCTTAACTGTAATCAAAATTTGAATACCAGCTGCTCTAGGTTTCATAAAAATAGGGCTTGCTTCTCAGAAAAAAATCAAAATAAACAATTGCCTAGTTTCAACTCACTGTATTACGTAAGTTTCTCATGTTTTGTCAAAAGTTGGCGCATTTAGTAAGGATTCCAAAATGGTATAATACTTGTTAAACTGTAGCTGCCGTAGTTTACTGGGAAGCAGTTTAAGAAAAAGTGTATTCAAAGGCAATCGAAAATAAATTTGAACTACGGCAGCTACAATTTAACAAGTATTATACCATTTTGGAATCCGGAAAAAAAATTTCCAGAGAAAATGATTTCTCCAGAAAAAAGTTTTCCGGAGAAATTTCTCTGGAATTTTTTTTCTGGTAACATTTTTTCCCGGAAGATGGATCGGACGTTCTGGTCCACTCTCGTGGCCGGCCCGTTCATCGGACTTGAATCCATTGGACTTTTTAATGGGAAGCAGTTTAAGAAAAAGTGTATTCAAAGGCAATCGAAAATAAATTTGAACTACGGCAGCTACAATTTAACAAGTATTATACCATTTTGGAATCCTAACTAAATGCGCCAACTTTTGACAAAATATGCCAAACTTGCGTAGTACATTTTTTTTCAATACAGTCAGTTGAAACTAGGCAATTGTTTATTTTGAATTTTTTTCTGAGAAGCTAGCCCTATTTTTATGAAACCTAGAGCAGCTAGTATCCAAATTTTGAAGCATTATTCAGGGTTACACAGCAAAAAAAAGTTGGAAAAAGTTGATATTTGTGGCAACTGGAGCGAAAAGACTGTCACAGGGTGTGGAATTTTGCGTGTTTTGTTTAAATGCCCAGTATTTTGAAATCATGCAACTTAGATTATTTTATATTTTTCTGACAACCATCATTACTTGCCTTTTCACCCGGTTCCGGGTTGACGTCGCGTTTGTGAATCCTTATCTCAAAAAAATTGTTCTATTCATTTGAAAACTTTGTCCTATTTTTGCATCCAATGTGTCTGTTAAAAAAATTGCAATAATTATCTGAATAATAATTATTCATTATATATTCCATAATAATTTCATATTTTCAAGGGGGTAATATAACAATTTAATGAATTCAAGGGGGTAATATTCTACACATGTCGGTGACTTTAAGGTTCTTTGCAAGTGTTTGTTTCAAGAACTCTTCAGATAAGAATAATTCTAATGAAGACAAAATTTTTAAATCATCTATATGACTGCAATTATTTGTGAGACAGGGGTTATATATAACTTTCTTATTATGTGTGAGAAAAAAATAATGAAAGGAGTATACGTACAACACCTGTCGTATCCGTTAACGTGAATTCTACAAGATACGATCTTTTATAAGAGAATTTTACCTGATTTTAATTGTGACCGGTGAACTGATGAAAGGTTTGACAGTGGTGAAGATTGATACCCCCGTGGAAACAATTATTTTGTAGGGAATGAAGGGTTAAATGGGGTCTAGGGGTTGGTTTTATTTGGGACATCATAGAAAGTTTAGGAATTTTTTAAGCATTTCGTTGATGTATTTTATTCTAATGGTTTTTTATTC
This sequence comes from Propylea japonica, assembly GCA_013421045.1. Taxonomy (NCBI): domain Eukaryota; kingdom Metazoa; phylum Arthropoda; class Insecta; order Coleoptera; family Coccinellidae; genus Propylea; species Propylea japonica. Next base: position 19,356,243 of record CM024244.1, read on the forward strand.
CTGAATGTAATTATCAGTGGTGGATGTTAGCGTATGGGGGTGCTTTTATAGTTCTCTGCATGAGTTGATTTCAAGAAACCTTCAGATTAGAATAACTTTATTGGGGACAGAATGATAATTCATCGTAGTGTCTGCAATTTGTGGGATGTATTTAAGAGAAACAGTAGTTCTGTTGAATCAAGTTTTGTGTTTGACGAATATTCATTTTCTGGGCTTTCTTAAATTTGAGAATGGACACTTTCAAGAGAAATTATTCTACAAGAAAAATAAACCAAAGCGATTATCCGTTTTTTGTTTTGTTGTTAGGTTTCGAAGACATTAATTCTTGAAATAACCGAAATGAGCTATTTAAAATGTTATTCCAAATTAATTATTTGAAATTTTAAGTGAATATTTGGGAAGGTATTCATTTGACATGCTAGTTTGGACCTCTATAGATAATAACTTATGTTCAATTCTTACAAATTTTATATATATATATATATATATATATATTGGCGGGGGTCCTACAGCCTATGCCGCATCCCGCATTTTGATCGCCACACCTCCCTATCCTTCCAATCTTCCTCCACAATGGCTCGATCTCTCATATTTTTCTTAATGTATGGATGATATTTGAAAAAATATTGGCAACTTTTCATCAGTGCCATATATTCTGATTTTTTTTTTGATGACAGTAAATTAATAATTTTTTTCGATTATTGTGGATGAAAACGGTACATGAAGTTTTAAACGCTCAAGCCTTGAGTTGATATACGAACTAATAATAATAATGGTTTAACTATAAGTTATTTATTCTTCAGTTGATGGGTGAAAGTGTAAGAAAAGCATAAGATAAACTTCCAACTAATTAAGTCTTTTATCATTTATTATACAGTTTTTATGTTTCAAACATATTTGAATAACTGATATGATTGTAAATGGATTTCAGAGATTTGATATACTGAGTGTAGTTTTTGGGGATATACATCAGCTGTTGGTCGAGTTGACCTTTGAGTTTTGTGAAATAAAGTGCAAAAAATCGAACTATTGTTTTAATTAATGTTTTTTTGAAAAATTTTCCATAGCTGTCTTTCACATTATTATATTTTTCACTAGGTAATTAGTTTCACCTAGATCAAATGAATTCATTTCTGAGAATTTAATTGGCGATTCTTAAAACGACATTGATAAATCATTCATAGAATTGATGAACAATTCAATATTACCAGGAGAATCATAAATGAGATAAGTATTAGATTTGAACCTCTATATTAGTTACAGGTCTTGTCGGATATACCGTATCATATTATATAGAAATTCTTCTGTTATCAAGACTTGGAATGAATTTTAATTATTCCTGCATTTAAATCCGATTGTATTTTTTATTTAAGATTTTAGAACTACATTTAGGGATTAATGATTTTCTGTTTTCCGAAAGTACTGTCTAGAAATTGTGGAGATCATGTTCTATTTTGAATAAATTTGATTTGTGATCCTGCTGAAATAGGCCCTGCTTTCAATCTTTCAAGGAAAATTTGGTGTGTTTTAAATCGATCGAGAATAAGTCATAGTCTGTGAAATTTTTCATTGGAATGGACTACTGTCGAATGTCTCAAGTGTAAATGTGGTGATGCAGATGTATAAACAGTTGATCATTTGGTTTACAGTTGTTTTATTTATGAATTCCAAGATGACATTGATGGTATTCTTTCAGGAAATCACATCGATAGTCCGTTCTTCGTTTCGTTGCCAACTAGAGATATTTCACCCTGGAGTTTTCGTGTACAGAGTATGGAATTATTTGGAATTCTAGGAATTATTCAGAATTATTGGAATTCATCGGAATTAATTGGAATTTTTCAGAATTATTTGGAATTATTGTGAATTATTCGAAATTATTTGTTATTCTACGGAATTATTTGAAATTCGTGCCTCGTACATTATAATAATGTTAGATCGGAACTGAGGCGCAAGCGCATAAGTAGCGTTGAATTTGAAATAATTCCGAATAATTCCAAAAATTCCGAATGATTCCGAAAATTTTGATCTATTCCAAATATTCCGAATAATTCTAAAAATTTCGAAAAATTCCAAATACAGTGGAACTTCCCTATAACGAACTTCTGTATAACGAATTTCGTACAAGACATTGCGCCTTGAATCCAAACTCCATGTTAAAAACACCCTCTTAAACGAAGCAGATCTTCTCTATACCGAAATATTCAAAGAACATTATTCTTTGAATAGGTATTTGTATAAGGGTGGATTTTTCCGAAATTTTTCCGGACCTACGTAATAAATCCCGACCATCATTACGGCAGGCAGAAGCATCCTTCTGAAACAGTTTTAAATTCACCCCTGGCTGTTAGGTTTCAATCTAACCATAACGCTAGTGTAAAAAGTTGTGCGAAAATGTCTGAAAGCAAAGCAACTGCTTAAGTTTGAATGATAAACTTAAATTTATCAGCGAACTCGACCTCGCGACATTGCCGACTTTAGAAACAAATTTTCTGTATAATTTCTTTATAACGAATTTTTTTATGGATTTAGCGCTTTCGTTATAAGGAAGTTCCACTGTAATTTGAAATACTAGAAATGTCCATTATACTATTTCAGAGAATGTTTGTGGAAAGTTCTGAAGCAAGAAGCTCCTTGCTAATATTTTCAATTTATGATTGGAAAATGTGTTAATTAACCCATTTTTTCCCTCCTCGCTTTCATTGGAGAACTCTTAAATTGTGTTCATTCGGACAAATCATCAACTGAAAAGCTGACAAAGAATAACTGAAGTCAGTCGAGTAAAACTCCAAAAGTTTCTCCTCATGAAAAAGCTAGCAAACTGGACTCACCTTGTTCAGCAAAAGAAATAATCTCCGACGTCCTCCCATAAAAATCATCAACATCCGTTGGATCTTGAGTATCCTCCCTAGCACTGGTGGTAGAAACAAAATCATCATCCCTATAATTGTTGTAAAACTCACTGTTCTCAGCCCTGTACAAAGTTTCGAGAACAACTTCTCGTGGAAGACTATACGTCACATTTGGTTTATCCCTTAACCCTAATTTAGATAATATCTGTCTTTTTATCACCTCCAATCTTAAGTTATCACTTTCCACCTTCTGGTCCTTGTTGCTGTTACGATACAGACAATTCGGACAATTAGAAGTTTTTTTCGCGTTAAGGTTCTCTTCAAGTTGGGACACATAAACGTCTTCGGCGTGTGAATGGTGCCTAAGCCTCTCACAGCCTACCAGGTTCTTGCTGATGGTACTGAAGAGTAAGTAGAAACAGGAGAACTGGATGACCCAGTTCTTGGTGAGAGCAAACGGTTTTCTTAAGTTGTATTTATGAACAGCCATTTTTTAATGTTGATTGCTTTTACCTACTTCTCTATACTAAACCACTATCTACGTTTTTATTTCATATTATCTAGAATATAACCTAAGAGTTATCCTAAGGATGTGCGAGTGATTTTTCGACTTTTCTATCATCTTCCCAAGTTTTACCGCGTTTCTACTGGAGCCACAACGTCGCGAAAACGCAAAACGTAAGTTTGAACGCACGGTAACATTCTGCACCATTCCATATTCCGTAAACTTGACTTAGGGGTAACTTAATCCATGGTTTATAGGCACACTTTGATTTCACTGCGTTCCGAAATCACTGGGTTTTTTCGGGTAGAACGGTCAAAAAGTTCGGAGGCAGACGGATCTAGCAGCCCGATGCGCGGTTGTTTAGCGCTGGTGTGTCAAATAGCGACTGGCTACGCTAGAACCGACGTAGTCTACTAGATTCGAAGTGCTTCGGTTCTAGGTTGCAGAAAATGCAGCGATCTCACACTCAGTAGGCCATTGCAATTAACAGTTGGGGTTGGTGCATCGGAGGGGTGGGGGTAGGGGTTATGGGGGTTGATGATAGCGTGTTTTACGTGGATTCGGCAGGACAGGATGAATGGACTGCATAGCGGAAGTCTTCGGCTATAATAGGGGATGAGATTGTTCGGGTGGTTGTGAGTTTCTTCGGGAATTTTTATATTGTTTTGGGGGTTTAGGGGTTGTTTTCATGAGGTTTTGTGATTGATGGGGATTTGTTGTTTGCGGGGTGGATTTATTATTGTATTGTGAATGTATCAGTGTCTGAGGGCCTTTTTAAGGGTGTATAGAGGTCCCAAACAGGGAGAAATTACTGATTGAACATAATAGGTTCAAGGATATTTCCAGTATGTTCAAATATAGGGTTTTTTCAGGCAACAGCAAAATGAGTAGTGTTAAATCATTGTTGAAACAATGGTTAAATGTATACCCATCCAATCATTCACTCAAAACATTAAGTAATTACTCCCCGCGGTATGATAACGTACGAACCAGCATAATCAGTGAGGATGACGATTTACAATAGAGTGGGCAGTTAGTATCGTTGTAAACTGTAATTATTCAACCAATGGAATGAATGCTGACTCTTACTCAATCGCCAATTCTAATCGCTCGAATTCCCTAGCTTCTTTTTTTAATTTCAAAGATTTTTCTCGAAGACCTAACTATAATTACTACGATTTTTGAGGGTGCAATAATTTTTTACTTGAAATCACTGGAAACGTTGGGGTTGATTGTTGGGGTGAGTTTCTTCGGAAATTTTTTTATTGTTTTAGGGTTCTGAGGGTTGTTTTCAATTGTTTCCATGAGGTGATGTGATTGATGGAGGTTTATAGTAGGCGGTTTTCTCTTGGAGCGATGGATTGATTATTTGCGGTATTGTGAATGTGTCATCGTATTTTTCAACGTTATATAGGAAAAATTATTCGTTCAAACTTGGCCTATAATTTTGGAATTTCCAAGTTCATGCGAAGACCCAATAATCTTGACTAGGTTCCTGAAAGAACTGTAGTTATGTTCATTGGAAGTTTTATATTTCGTTCGTTCTGAAAAATTGGAGAAAGCAACTTTGTGAAGTCAGTAGTTTTGGATCACTTGCTTTGATTGGAAAAACGCTTCAAAAATTTGAGACTAGCCCTGAACAGGTGCTTTTGAACGCTTGTTCATTGGTGGAGCAATAAGGCTACTACCTCGAAATATTGTAAAGGACTAGATTGATACTAAATATATGAATGCAAGATCTCAGCACGATAGGAATCATATTCTGGTAATTATTAAAAAAACCGAAATATGGTTCTGATTTCACAATCCTTTTGATAATTTGCGTGTTCATCCTCAAACTGGAATTCATTCCAATCGAAAGCTTTTTCATGGAAATATTAGAATTGTGTTTCAATATTACGATAGTCTTTTCTATGGTTGTATTGACCTAACTAACACAAATTTTTGCGTACTAGTTTGAATTGCTATTGAGAATTTTACAGCAAAATTGAACCCCATCTAATTAACAAATCCTTAATTATCAAAAAAATTGATAATTCAGGAAAAAAATCAATTCTATGGGTGTAACAATGCTATCCTCTTGAAATTTTGCTTGAATCGAATACTTTGTTGTGGAAACGAAAGGTTTTTTTTACCGAAATTTCTAATGAATTTTCTTTGTTCCTGTTAACACTTTTGCAACGAAATTCGATATGAGGCTTTTTATGAGTATTTTGCACATGGTCGCGAAATTTCATTCCGATCGGTTTTGTTCTGCCTAAGACATAGAGGAACAAAAATGTTGAATGGCCTTATTGTATGTTGTATGGAACACCCTGTACAATTAAGCTGGTTAACGAACTTATCCAAGGTATTTAGGAACCGAACCCAGCCTAAATATTTCAAGTCTGTAGGACAATACATTCGAATGTTATCGTGCCCCACAGACAGAATAGAGTAAAATTTTCTAGTAGGTATAATTTCATGATTAAATAAAGGGTTTTCCAATAAGAGTTGTTATTTTGATATTCAAAGAAAAATGCCATTTTCCAATATAAATGATCGGAATTTTATTTCATTGTAAAGAAGAAGCTATGCCGTTAACAGTGGAAAATAACACCAGGCTTACAGAACTATATCCTTTCAATGAAATTTTCCATAATCAAATCGCAAACTGTCTGCCCTTTGAGGTCTTGAATCGACGCTGGGCTATTGGCGTAGACCTTTTCTTTCACGTGGCCCCAAAAGAAGAAGTCGCAAGGTATTAAATCACAAGATCTCGGTGGCCAATTCTGATCAACTCTTCGAGAGATGCATTTCAACGACCCAATCAGCAAAGACACGCGTTGTTGATGATCGACCGACTTGTGTTATCGTGTTAACTGAACTTTATAAGCCTTAAGACCCAAATTTTATGCAAAATACGGTGTAATGACGTCTGTGGAATGCCTTATTCCAAAGAACGACGAGGAATGGACAAACCTGGGTTTTCTGCAACACTTTCGGCTACAGTAGCAATATTTTCGGCTATTCTTGAGCGACGTAAACGGGTTTTATTCTTTACATCAGTAACTTGTCCCAACAGCTCGAATTTTTTCACCAATTCTTTTATTGTGTTTCGACAAGGTGCTTCAAGACGACCCAAAATGTTCGAGTTTTACGAACCCTCTCTGCCAAATTTTCACTATTTTTATAGTGAATTTTAATAATTTCAATGCGTTCTTGAAGCGTGTATCGTTCTATTTTATTAATGGCGTAGTTTCTACTTGTCAAATGTAAAAAATGACAGTTTCAAACGTGACATCTACGGAAATAGCGGGTTAGTCAAAATAACACCTCTTAATGGAATACCCTTTTTTATTGTGTCGATTTAGTTGTAAAGAAGTTAAATATCGAATTTGTATTCGAAATTTCAGTTGCTCTAGCCAGAAAATTTACGTGAACATATTGGCATTCCTTCAGAGAATACCTGTACATATAGCATTCCTCTCTATGCTATAAAATACAGACATACCCATGTATATGTGAAACCTCCGCGCGAGTTGCCAAACGTTCACATTTCAATAATTATATTCCGAAAAAATCGAAGCAAATTATATGCGGTAGGTACGATTTGCATTTAACAATTTATTGCGGTGCATGAAATTTAACTCAAAAACAAATTTTTTATGCAGCCGTTTTGTGATACATAAATTCGTCAATGTCGAAACTTAATTATAGGCTCTCTGAGAGCAATCTGATGTTATATTATAGGTTCAAATGATGCAATAATGGGGTCATGTTTCTTGGATTGAATTTTTGATTTAAGTATTCAGTTTTTTTATATTTTTGGGCCCAAGATTATTATTGTTCGAATGTGTAGGTAGACTTTCGTTTAAAATTTCCTTCTCGGCATCAAAATATGAAGCTGAAAAGTTTTTTACTTTGAGTGCTTTTTGTAAGGAAATGTATCTGTGGAATATTGGTTGGCGAAATTTTTTTCTGATCAGTTATTATTATATATTAATATTCATAACACTAATGACATTCGTGCTACGATTGTTAAGCTAGTCATTCATCAATCAATACATTTTTCTTCAATCGAGTTTGTTACAAATTTTTTTCTGAATGTAATTCGAAATTTGGGGCGAATTTAAATGTGCTTGAATTATGTAACACAAATGAAAATTTATATTTCTTTTTAGTTTCTTGTGGTTTTTCTATTTCTATTTTGAAAATGGTAGGTTATAGAAGGAAGTGGCCAATAGGGCGTTTGTAGATAATTAATTTACCTATAAAATGAGGTATCAATCATTTTAATCAGACGAATAGAGACTGATTTATTTTCACCGAAAGATGGAAAAATGGATTTTTCGAGTTTTTCCATCTGCTAACGAGTTTAATCGAAAAGTTTTGAAAACGGTAGGTTATAGAAGGAAGTGGTCAATACGGAGTTTGTAGAGAATTAATTTCCCTATAAAATGAGGTATCAATCATTTCAATCGGATGAACAGAGACCAATTTATTTTCAACGAAAGATAATAAAATGGATTTTTCGAGTTTTTCCATCTGCTACCAAGTTTATTCGAAAAATTTTGAAAACGGTAGGTTACCTATAGAAGGAAGTGGTCAATAGAGCGATTGTAGAGAATTAAGTTACCATACAATGAAGTATCAATAATTTCAATCGGCAATAGGATGAACAGAGACCGATTTATTTTCAATGAAAAATGGAAGAATGCATTTTTCGAGTTTTTCCATCGGCTACTGAGTTTATTTGAAAGATTTTGAAAACGATAGGTTATAGAAAGAAGTGGTCAATACTTTTTTTTTCCGTTGAAATTCAAGATGATAGATCAAATGGAAGAAGAAAATAAAATGTGGTTCAATGAAAAATAGTCTACGATATAGCAATTTCAGCTTATTATTCAAACAAATTCAAACAGACAAGGACTACACTATACAGGGAGACCGAGCTTTTCACTGAGTTTTTTTTCTGTATCATAAGCATACGCAGAAAAGTATGGTACCTACCCAGTTTACCATCTGTTAGTACTCTGAAGTATACATGCTATATTATTTGATACGAGAAATCTTGCAGGTCCAGATTTAAGATATACTTATGATTTCAATATACATAAAGTGTAGGTATCTGAATAAAATGGAAGGGCTGATTCCTCATATAATTTCACTTAACAACTGACTAAAAAGTGGTATGTCACGAGATATTTCAAACTAACAATTATTTTGACTTCTTCTTGTGACAAAAAATCTTTCCTTTCTCACTTTCGTGTGGGGCGCCGAAATTTTTCGTAACAAATTGAGCAAAGAATTAAGAAATACTAATCAGTACCACTTCTTTAGTCAGTTTTCTTTAACCTTAACACCCTGTATCTTGGGCACAATTCATTTCCGAACCAACTTTTATGGGAACCTTTTTTCATGATATGAGGAATCACTTCTTACATTTTTTCAGTGTTATTCAGATACACCCTGTATAGTAATGGCATTTGGGCTATAATTGTTAGGTAAGTCATGGAACACTGAATTATCTCCCATTTAAATAGTGGTATTTATATAGATTTAATACCTAGTAGTATTTGGTATAATTACATATTTCGAAAAAAAATTATTTGCTTCTGGATATAAAAGATTTACGTACGGTTCCATCTATGGGAACAGATTGTTGAACAATTCCAAACATCAACAGCCCCCCATTTAAGCCCTGTTAGCCCCCTCTGGCCCCCCTAGAGGCGACCGTCTTACGACCAAGAATAACATTCATCCTCGATATAATATCCCTTATAGAAAGATGGGACAAACGGGACGGAAGTTAAGGCCGCCATTCGAAAATGCATGAAAACATAAAATTTCAATGAATGGAAATATCAAGACATGCAATGATTCGGCAAATAAAGTCGGGAAATCTTGGCTGCAGCCAGCGCAGACGAGTTTGCCCCTTGAAGTTATGGTCGATCCGCCCAAGCAACGTCCGAATTTATCTGTTTCATGCATGGCGTAGGATTCTTTTTGATGGGGAAGACGATTCACAATTTTTAATTTTTTTTATACAAGTGTCAAAAAAACTTGATTTTTCTTCATCACTATAGATGCGTAAATGATTACTTTTTTTCACCGTTAAAAAAATTGATGAGCAGTTCATCTCAAAGGACTAAAACATCCTGGAACCTTATAAATATATAGACTGGCAAAATGAAAAAGTACCATCGTGTGATGTCACTTGCTATTGATGGAAATTAAGCTTGAAATCCAACTGAAATTGTCAATACTTTTCGTGAACATTTTTCCACTGTTGGTGGATCAATGTCGAGGTCGTGCACGACCTCACCTATGCAGGACTCAACATTTTCCTTTCATGCGGTAGCGAGGGATAAAGTTGCGACCACTATAAGAGCGCTCAAAAATAGAGGTGGAATAGGTATGGACTGTACTTCGGTGAGGGTTCTAAAGTAATTAATGAATCTATCTCTGATCACTTCGCTCACTCAATTAACCTATCGGTGTGTTCTGGTACGTTTCCTGCTATTTTGAAAGAGGGCACTGTCGTTCTTATTCTCAAAAAAGGCGATCCGCATGAAAATTTTAATTATCGTACTATAGTATAAGTTTTGAGCTCTTTTCAGAAGGTATTGGAACAAATTGTTCGAAATAAAATGCTAAATTATTTGAACAAATTCAATCTCATCACTGACTCCCAACACGGTTTCAGATCAGGACATTCCACTGAAACTGCTGCTCTCAAGTTTGTTCAGGGCGTTTATGATAACTTAGATGAAGGGAAGTGCGAAGCTGCATTATTTTTCGATCTAACAAAAGCTTTTGACCCTTTGAATATTTCTTTTATGCTAAGTAAATACTACAACTTAGGTTTCAGAAGTATTTTTCTCGACTGGCTGAATAGTGACATTTTCAATCGTAAAATGTCTGTGAGAATTCATAACACCTACTAGGTACTTTTTTCCACCGTTGAAAAAGTAAGTTTCTATAGTAACGATAGAGAAAGATCACTGGATCTATATGCATGGATATATTTTATATGAAGCATCTTTAATAATTATACAATTTCAGACGAAGTGAATTCATATTCCCAGTTGTTGTTTGTATTTCGTGCGTATAAAATTTGTGTTTTATGGCACATTCGAGTGAATTTCTGGCCTCGACCTGACACTCTCATGTGCCATGAAAAAAACACTTATTTTACGCACTTAACACAAATATAACTATTTTAATACTCAGAATTTTTTCGTACCCTTCAAAAATTATCAGTTGATAATTATGACTATATTTCGACATAACTTTTTATTTCAGATAATTCCAGACAAATTATAGGTATCAGAAACAATTCGACAAATTTTATATACATACCTACTGTCAAATAGTCCTGACCAATCTTAAACAAAAATATGTCCAACAAATGTATAACACCTTAAGCGTTTTTTTTTCAACCTGAACCCATAACCAGCTGAATTATGATCAAAGCTTCTTTCATTTCATCAGTTTATGAGTAAAGAAATATGTTTACATAAATATACAGAAATTATATGGCTATGTAGAAGCAACTGTTTTGATCCTTATTTTTAAGTTGAAATGATTCGGTCATAAGGTTAAGAAAGCCATAGAAGTTTGATATTTTTAGTTATCGTTTTTTACATATTTGATTTTTGAATATTTTTAAGAATATAATTTCTATCGTACTTAAATTTTGCACTCAAATATTCAGTATCCATCCCAAGTCCTATACAAAATTTTGGGGTAATAGCCATTATTGCTCAACTAATGAACGAGTGCTCAATAGCACCTGCTAAAGGCTTTTCTAATATTTTTTTTCATGGCACATACAGCTACACCATTCGACCTAGTATAACATAATTAACAACCGATTAACTAATCAAAGTCATGATCGATATGATTTAGGAGGACAATAAATTGTGGCCATCGGCATTATTGGTATCGAAAGTGGTAATATTGGCTTAAGTCTTTGATCTTCCTTTACCTTCGAACATGGATGCTACAAGCAACAGTCACGTAACAAACCTATAAAATATTCTTGGCTTTACAAAATTTTTCTGGGGTATCAAATAGAAAAGCAGGTGTATTTTGCAGTATCTGCGAATTATTTTCATTGAATCAATTCTTTTCGCTTTCATTCGATTTTTCATCTTGAACTTGCATATGAATAAACAGACATGAACAGAACAACAACGATAAAGTAATATATCAACAGTGTATAGAAAGAAATTGATCTGTTCTTACACGATTAAGAACAGTCCATATTTTCTTGGGAAGGTCAAATCCAGGAACTTTACTCGAGGGATCAGTTATCATTAAATCTTTGTATTGAAAATAACATATATTCCAATCGCATTGCCAAATTGTATGCAAAGTTAGTAACAACATCGTCAACTATTCGGAAATATTCCTTTTTCAAGTCTAGTTAACAAGACTTTGGGTTCTAAAATATAAAACAAGAAAGTAGATGCCTACTTGCAAGTAGGTACTTGCTTTATCCGATGTCTTCATTCCCTATTTCTGCTCATTACATTTTTCATGTTATATATTTTAGGACGTTTTCATAACGAGCCTCAAAAAGGATGTTTTTTTCAAATCCAATAACAGTCTAACATTTTTTCACTTTCAACATGAATAAATCGAGTTCATCCAAACAAGTATACAGTAGTGAAATAAAAATACCCAAACTACTGCATGAATTCATATCAGTGATATTATTCATTGTTTTACTTTAAATTACATATTTGAATTCACTCGAAGAAACTGAAATTTGTTTCTTGTTCCTTCTTTGCTTTCACAGCCCACTATATAATACATTGTTGAAAAAAATTTACTTTCAACAAGACGGCGCCACGTGCCACACAAGCAACGAAACCATTAATCTTTTGCGGGAAAAGTTTCCGGACCGTGTTATCTCTCGAAGAGGTGATCACAATTGGCCACCGAGATCTTGTGATTTGACACCTTGCGACTTCTTCCTTTGGAGCCACGTAAAAGCGAAGGTCTAAGCCAGTAGCCCAGCGTCGATTCAAGACCTCAAAGATGGAATTGGTGAGGCTATCGAGGACATAGGGCAGTCAATTTGCGATTTGGTTATGGAAAATTTCATTAAAAGGATGGTCCTGTAAGAGTGGTGGTGGTGATCATTTACTCATTTGCCTGATGTTATTTTCCATTAACGGCATAGCTTCTTCTTTATAATGAAATAAACATCTGATCATTTATATTGAAAAATAGAATTTTTCTTTGAATATCAAAATTAGGAAAACCCATAGAAAAATGTACTTGTGCGCATTTACCGTCCATTTCAACAGTGAAACAATCAACAAAATACCGACTAATCAATGTAACCTGATGATTTTTTCGTGTGGATAACCATCAGGTAGGCCAGCCATCACCAAATTAAGCCATCCTAAGCAACTCAACATAAATATTCCTGCAATCTCTCCGGTCATCTCGAAATCTTAACGAGCGCTCGAAACAAAAAACGATCGGATTCCCATCGACGTCGTGGGTGTGAGAAATGTCCGACTACACGAAATCGGAATTTAATCCGGTATTTATCCTTGAAATTCCCGTTCAATACTGAGAACTTGAGGACCTCACACTGCGGTACAGTTGTCTTTCTGTCTGTCGCCACCGACAACGGCTTAGATTGAGCTGTTCCCGGACTTTTTTTTTCTGCCCGCGTGCGTGAGCCGTGAGCGAATCGCGGGTACAATGGGTTTTATCATTTAATGAAATTTTTGGGGAAAAGTGTGTACTAAATTGCATATTTCTTGAGAATGCATAATAGTATATTATGCAACGAGCGTATAATGATGACTATTATTCACGAGGTGAAGTTTACGAGCCGTAGGCGATTGGGTTTGAATTACAGCCATTATACGCGAGTAGCATACTGTACTTTATCCACGACTACTGAATATATTTCTAGAAGATTTCAACATTTGGCGACTGCGACAAGCCCCTTTTATGACAAGCGTGGAAAAACACATTGACACATGAGAAAATTTTAGAAACTGGTCATTGTATATTTTGTAGTAAAAAATGCTTTAATTGATAAAATAAAAGTAGATTTGGCCCTCGATTGACGAGATATACCCATATTCGTTAGTTGGAGTACTTTAGAATACTGAAGAAATACCAATTTAAAGAATATTATATCAAAGCTGAATCTATGAAGCATCTGACAGCAGTGATAAATATCTCATTATTCCCTCGTGATTAATGGGTATTATTATGGCCTATCACAGAGACATGCAATGGACGGATTTTACAATAGTCGTGGATAAAACACATAATTTGCATTCATTTTTGAAATCTTTCGATAGTAATTGAAGTGCCAGTTATGACATTTATGTACGATAAAAAATATCTGTCAAATGGCTTCCTCTTATAGCTCTACAGACGTTACCTCTTTCTCTGAAATTTTCAATAACATTTTCACATAATTAAGGATCTGTGTTACTAATGACACTAATAATTTCATCCTTTATTTCAGAATCGATTGTGCAGTCTTATAGACCTGGCTTTTCACATAACCCTAAAGAAAATAGTCAATCACTGTCAACTCAAATGAAGATTCTTCGACCAGATGATGAGCGACTTTCAAAGAGATGGCTTTAGTTCTTTGTTATTTGTGCCTTATTCATGCCTTCAGGACCGAATCCTTGTGTAAAATACTCCATGTCTTGGAGCCACTAAGTTCAAATTGTTGTGAACCCCGTCTTATAGACATTTCAGGGGCTTCAGCAACACTTTCACTAACCGAATCAATATTTTCTTGTGTACGACCGATACGACTATATTAATTACTTTTTTGATCTACCACCGAACCGGACTCTTGAAAGTTTTAATAATTCAACCAATAGTGCTTTCAGACAGATCATAATGTAAACCAGAAAATTCACGTAATTTTTTCAAAATACTTTTCCCAGAACGCATGAAATAAATTAACAATTTGAAGGCGTTGTTCTATCGTGTAAGAAGCCATTTTTAATAATGTTATACATCACACTTCCCAAATGTCAAAGTACCCAGAGAACTTCAGTGCAAATCTGTATTTCATTCATTCTTAAAAAAACCGCGCCCTTCAGTATAATTTACCTTTATGGAATCGCTTAGAAAGCTCTAATATCGAAGCATTTCCAGTTTAGAACTATACAGGATGACCCGAAATATATGCAATAAAATTCTACAGGACCTTCTTGAGAAAAAATCAGGGAATCCCTATTTTTAATGTTTTTTAAATGGGCTCACATTACGGAGTTACAGACCTCTGAAATTGGCCTCTAAGAAACGTTTCAGCTCAATATCTCAGAACATTGTGTCATATTACATACCAAATTTGATACACGGGGGTTCTGAAATATGATAAATCTGACAATGTTACTTTTTTAAGACATGTTCGCCTCTTCGAATCTTGAAGAAACCCTGAAGATTTCAAGTTTTGAAGTAAGTCCTTCCGGAAGTTATCGTGTTAATTCCCATCCTGTGGCCGATCATAAACAGATAGGTGGTTGCCCCGAATCTACCGTAAAAAAATTAAAACTCTATAACTCGTTCCGTTTGAAAGTTATAGCGAACAGAATTTGTTCAGATACAGATTGAAATATATTATGCATTCCTTAAAAACTTTTTAGGTTTTCACTCTCAGTCTCTGAAACAGAAATAATTAAAAAAATTTTCATTAAGATGAAGTGCTCCTGCGAGAATCTTTGCACTTATTTGGCAGGAGCAAATTGGTCTTGAAAAAATTGTTGCATAACAGAAAAACTAAAAAAGGAAATAAATGAAAAGGACGATGTAACATTTCAGTGTCTATATCAGACACCTTCTTCAGACAAACAATTTGCTCTTGACAAATAAGTGCAAAGATCCTCGCAGGAGCACTTCATCTTAATTAAAAATTTTTTGATTATTTCTGTATCAGAGACTAGGAGTGAAAACCTATAAAGTTTTTAAGAATTTGTTCAGTTTAACACGCACAGACAAAATATTTTGATAAACATTCAATAGCGCACTCCTCACAAACTTTGGCAGAAGTTTACGCGTCATTATTCTCCTTCAAATACGGAGATAATCAGATATGTGGTTTCGGAAATACATATTAGGAAGATAATAAAAATTTCAAATGCCAATAACAAAAAAAACTGGACCTTACTTGATCCGTTCGAGACTTATCTTATTCACGACAGAATTTTCATTGGCGAAATTCTCATCAGTGAATGAAATTCGTAAAATACAGACATCTGTGCTGAACAATAGCACGCTGTTCTCCTAAGAATACGCGCGCAAAAACCTGTGTAGTTTTTGTCATTCAATTTCAATGTACCAAAATGTGCAATCTAGTTCTAGGTCACCGGAAGTTCAACCTGAAGAAAACTCAATACCCTGTCGTGTTTTTGAATTCGACACGGTCTAAAATCGATATCTTGGCCATCGTAAGAAAACTTTATTCCCTTATAAGTGCCAGTTGAAGACGCTGCCATCGTAATAATAAAATTTTAATGGGTTAATCGTTAAATACATGGAGCATGAAAAATGCATCTTATTTCTCTCTGGAAACGCCACAGTTGTCGCTGGGGTAGGGGTATAAATTTCTCCCGGATTCGACTACATTGTATTCTGTATACAAATCCATTGAATTGCCGTTGTGAAGAAGTTTTATATCGATTTGTCTAGACTGTAGACGATGTCATCATGTCTGGTTTTTTTCTTATGTTTGTCGGAAATACGCAGCTTTTTTTACGTACTGGAGTTATTTTCTACATTTTTTGTGTTTTCTCCGACATTCATTTCGATGTATAGAGTTGTCAATTGTTGGCCTGAAAGTTCATGCATAAAAACCGAAAATAATCAGATGGATGTTTCGAAATCTCTTAATTAATGCTTCGTTTTCAAGTTACCCTAACCCTAACTATTGATTGGTCCGACAAGTTAGAATTTTATTGTTCCGACTATTCAATTAGGAGATTTTAACCTGACTTTTGATAGAATAAGTTGGAAATTGATTGCTCCGAATGTTCGGATGGGTGATTGTGACCTAACTGTTGATTGCTCCGATAACTCCATCATGTTTCGAATATTCAAAAGGATAGGTATTTCAACCTGACTATTGATTGATTAATTTGGGAATTGATTGTTCCGAATTTTCAATTGGGTGATTGCGACACAACTATTGATTGCTCCGATAAGCTAACGGGATAGTTTTTTGATCCAGAAATTTTTATCAGGAGATTTCGATATGATTGAAGCATGTGCGAATTTTTGTTTTAAATATTCAATTCAGGGATTAGAGCCTGACTAATGTATCTCTAAGTTGAGCTAGTTTTTTTATGTTCTTTGATTTGAACATTTAAATATCGTTCAGTTTCTCCAGTATAAGATATACCGCACTCAAAAGGTACTTAATGTTTTATGCAATTTTTGGATAGCTGATTTCAATAATCAGTTTTACTCTATTCTAGATAAGCCCTGATAGTATTTTGAGTCTAGAATGCTGTTCTCAAATTGTAATTATTTCCAATAGTCATTTAGCAAAGAGTTTTCCAATAAGAGGTGTAATTTTGAATAGCCCGCTGCTATTTCGGTAGATGTCACGTTTGAAGCTGTCATTTTTTGACATTTGATAAGTAGGAAATACGCCATTAATGAAAATGAAACGATACACGCTTCAATAACGCATTGAAATGATTAAAATTCACTATAAAATGGTGAAAATTTGGCAAAGACGGTTCGTAAAACTCGAACATTTTTGGGTCGTCGTGAAGCACCTTGTCGGACCGCAATGAAGAAATTGGTGGCAAATTCGAGATGTTGGGACAAGTTTGTGATGTGAAGAATAAACCCGTGCACGTCGGTCAAAAACAGTCGAGATTATTACTGCTGTAGCCGACAGTGTTGAGGAAAACCCAGGTTTATCCATTCCTCGTCGTTATTTGGAATTAGGCATTCCACACGTCATTACACCGTATGTTGCATAAAGATTTGGGTCTTAAGGCTTATAAAGTTCAGTTAACACAAGAACTCAAGCCGGCCGATCATCAACAACGTCGTGTCTTTGCTGATTGGGTCGTTCTAATGCACGAAAATGATCCGGAATTCCATCGAAAAATAATCTCTCGAAGAGGGAATCACAATTGGCCACCGAGATCTTGTGACTTAACACCTTACGACTTCTTCCTTTGGGGCCACGCGAAAGAGAAGGTCTACGCCAATAGCCTAGGTCCCAGCGTCGATTCAAGACATCAAAGATGGAATTCGTGGGGCTATCGAGGACATAGGGCCACTTTGCGATTTGGTTATGGAAAATTTAATTGAAAGGATATATTCCTGTGAGTGTGGTCGTGGTGGTCATTTGCCTGATGTTATTTTCCACTATTAACGGCATAGCTTCTTCTTTATATTAAAATGAACATCCGATCGTTTATATTGAAAATGCCTACACCCCTTAGTGGAAAACCCCTTATTATAATTCAAAATATCTCGTTTTCTCAATACGAATAAGCGCGTAAAAGCTTCCTCGTCGTTCTAGAATTTTCCCAATCATGATTAATTGTCCAATAATCAATATCAGTCAGGTGCCATGTAAATTGCAAATACTCAAGTCTCACCAGACAACGATAAACTAACCCAATTTCCTATGCTTTTCGACAAACCCATCACCATCTGGCAACTGCGATGACTCAGCCTGTATAAAAAAACGTGTTCGTAGATCTGTTACGAGCGACTAAGACACGTGGGCGCAGGCGCCCGGCGCCTCGGCTCAAGCAACCGTAAAAACAATAATAATAAATAATGTATCAGTGTGCTTTGTTCACCTTTCCAACAGGAACGTGGCAAGATGTGTAGACCAGGCCCGCCAGAATGGGATTCTTGATTATGTTATTATCTCCGACGATAAATAAGAGTCGCGGCAACGCTTTAGCATGCCTTAAAAGCGATGATTGATCGGCACACGGTTCAGCAAAGTGTCGGCATATCGAAATCTGTCAATTTCTATTTGTATTTATCGAAACTGGTCGCTGATATCATCTGGTGACATTCTGAGGTCAATTGGCGTTGTTGGAAAGACATTTACATGCTCGGATTTTGTCTACAGTTGCTCCCATGAGATTTTTCTGATTCAAGCAAGTTCAATTGGTTTATTAATATATAGATTACTCGTCGAGTTACATCTTTCTGAATATTCGGAACAATAAAGTTCGGAATTGAACAATCGAAACAATCAACAGTCGAGTTTCAATCTCCATATCTAATATTCGGAGCAATAACCATCCGAATTCATCAGCCGGTGCATTCAAAAGTCGGGATTCAATCTTTTTGTTCAATATTTGGATCAATAGACTCCATAATGACCCATCGGAGCACTCATAGTAAGGATCTAAAAACCGAATTACTGTTCAGTTACAACCACAGATGTTCCATTCGGAGTAATAAAACGATGAGTACACTCTCCGAATCGAATATTCGGAACAATCAACTTCTGAGTTGACATATCCAAACAATCAACAGTTCAGTGTCTCAATTTGCAAATAGAATATTCGGAGCAATAATCATCCAAATTGGTCAGTCGAGTCCGGGCAGTGAAAATTCGATATTTAGAACGATAGACTCCATACTGACCTATCGGAGCATTCATAGTCAGGATCTTAAAACCGAATAACTGTTCAGTTACAACCACAAATGTTCCATTCGGAGTAATAAAATCAACTTCCGAGTTGAGACATCGGAACAATCAATAGTTCAATGTGTCAATCTTCAAATCGAATATTCGGAGCGATAATCATCCAAATTGATCGTCGAGTTACATCTTTCCTGAATATTCGGAACAATAAAGTTCGGAGTTGAACAATCGGAACAATCAACAGTCGAGTTTTAATCTACATATCTAATATTCGGAGCAATAACCATCCGAATTCATCAGCTGGAGCATTCGAAAGTCAGGTTACAAATTTTTCGTTCAATATTTGGATCGATAGACTCCATAATGACTTATCGGAGCATTCATAGTCAGGCTCTTAAAACCGAAAACTGTTCAGTTATAATCACAGATCTTTCATTCGGAGTAATAAAAACGTTGAGTTCACTCTCCGAATTGAATATTCGGAACAATAAACTTCCAAGTTGACACATCGGAACAATTAATAGTTCAATGTGTCAAACTGCAAATCGAATATTTGGAGGAATAGTCATCCAAATTCATCAGTCGAGTCGGGGCAGTGAAAATTCGAGCTACCATCTTCTCATTCGATATTTGGATCTATAGACTCCATAATGACCTATCGAGGCATTCATAGTCAGAATCTAAAAACCGAATAACTGTTCAGTTACAACAACAGATGTTCCATTCGAAGTAATAAAACGTTGAGTACATTCTGAACAATCAACTTCCGAATTGACACATCGGAACAGTCAATAGTACAATGTGTCAATCTGCAAATCGAATATTCGGAGCAATAATCATCCAAATTGATCAGTCGACTCGGGCAATGAAAATTCGAGCTACAATTTTCTTATCAGATATTTAAATCGATAAACTACGTAATGACCTATCGGAGCATTCATAGTCAGGCTCTAAAAACCGAATAACTATTCAGTTACAACCACAGATCTTCCAATCGGGGTAATAAAACATTGAGTACAGTATCCGAATTAAATATTCGGAACAATCGACTTTCGAGTTGACACATCGGAACAATCAATAGTTCAATGTGTCAATCGGTAAATCGAATATTCTGAGAAATAACCATCCGAATTCATCATTTGGAGCATTCAAAATTCATGATACAGTCTTTTTGTTCAATATTTGGATCGATAGACTTCATAATGACCTATCGGAGCATTCATAGTCAGGATCTAAAAACCGAATAACTGTTCAGTTACAACCACAGATGTTCCATTCGAAGTAATAAAACGTTGAGTACCTACATTAACCGAATTGAATATTCGGAACAATCAACTTTCGAGTTGACACATCGGAACAATCAATAGTTCAATATGTTAATCTGCAAATCGAATATTTGGAGCAATAAATAATCAGCCAAATTGATTAGTCAAGTCGAGCAATAAAAATTCTAGCTACAATCTTCTAATACAATATTTGGATCGATAAACTACGTAAGGAACTATCAGATAATATAGTAGTAGTTAGGCTCTAGAACCAAATTGGATATAGCAAACACTAAACTGAGGGTTATGAGCTTCTTATCAATCATTCTAAACAATAAAATGTTTTAACATTCGATCAGTTTCGTGTATGTTTTTGATATTCTTATTAGAGTTCAAATAACGTTTTGTTAAAAGCAGAAAAAACTGTCTTTCCAAATACAGAACAATTAATATGTCCCCTTCCAGTGAAGCCCTGACCCTCTATTTTTCTCATTCTCCCTGCTTTTGTATCACTTTATTTACCATCTTCGTGCAACCCCCAACTTTCTCTCCAATGTCAATTACATAAGTAACGCAGATTGGAATCACCCTATTCCTATCTTATGGACACCATATCAGTAAGTCAGACGAAAATTACTATCTGAACTCTCGCAACATCTAGCAGACGACTTTTTTCCGGTCAAGATGACAGAACAAAAAATAATAAGGAGTTATACGCTAGGGTTCCTCTGAAATGGACCAGTGTCGACTCGTGACTTCAGGGGGGTGTTGAGGTGATTACTCTTCGGTCCAAATGCATGATTTGAACATTTGTGGTTCATATTTGATTGGGATTCCAGCATGAAAAAAGAGTTTTTCTGTAGTGATTGCAAAAATGCATCAAAATTACATGTAAACTTTTGAGAAGCTTTTACTAACCACGTACAAGTGCCTGGCACTTTTGTGGTCATTCGATGTTCATTAAAAACGGGAATTCATCTGTTTATTTGATATTATGGCATATTATTGTTCTTAGTTTCTTAATAAACATTATAGACTTGAGCCTATTAGCATAGAAAAAGGGGTGATTTGTCACATCCCCTAGCGATCGGCTATCACACTCCCTACTAAGGGGAACATTCCCTTATCCCGGATAGCAAGTATCAGGGGATTGAGCTCTGAGGTGTTCGGTGTTCTTCTTCTCCTGGGTTGTTCGTCCTTCGTTGCTTGATCCTGGATTGCCCGGCTGACGTCCTGGTAATCGGTGTTGCAATATTTCCCTCCATGGTTGTTCCTGGTGTCCACCGTGACCTACAAACTTCCTTACCGTTCTAGCAGTACCGGGAAGTACTGCCCTTTGCATTACTTTGTACAGATTTTAAGCCAAACCCAGCTCCTTGAGATTTGACTTGAGGACTGAGGAATAATTTCTGTGGTTGATATGAGAACGGGAATGGTTCTGGTACTGGATATTCCCCACTGCCTTTTGATCTGAAGTTTAAGCTCTCGAAATTTCGATATTTTTTCAGCGTATTTATGACTAGGATTGTTGTTATTTGGGATGGCTACGTCTATAAGTATTGCTGTCTTCCCTTTTTTATCTTTACTAATAACTAATAAACATTATTATTTAGCATGACTTCATATGCGACTGTAAAAAATAGGACTGCAAGCTTCAAAACAGTTGAATTTTCCAACGAAGATGATGACCGATCGGGAAAGCCAGTTTCTGTGTCAGTCCTCGAAAAAATCGTTGCAGTTCATGGCCTGTTTTTATCAGATCGTCGAATTGGGCTAGAACGGATATCTGAAGCACTGAATATTTCGCACGAAAACATTCATCATAGAGTTCACGTCAATTTGGACATGAGAAAAATTTCTGCAAAATGGATCCCCACATGTTTCAATGTTGACCAAACACGTACTGTGCTAGATTTGAAAACGATGTAGACTTCTTAAACCGAATTGTTACTGTAGATGTGACTTGGGTAGATTTCTACTATCCAGAAACGAAGCAACAATCAATGGAATGGCGACATTCTGGTTCTCCAAGACCTAAGAAGTTTCGTGTCCAAAAATCAGTTGAAAAAATTCCTGCTTCAGCTTTTTAGGATTGCTGTGGAGTGATCATGATTGATTTTTTCGATAATTGGAGATTACTATTCTACACCGCTACCCATAATCAACTCACGCTACTGTACTCAACTCAAAATGTTGCTGTTTTAATATATACAATCATGTTTTTCACATGTTTGTGAATATCACAGGATTTCGGCATTTTCCTGAAGCAAATACTTCAATATTCAATATGTCACTGTGGAGAAGAAAATGTCGAGGTATGGGTATGGAAATTGATGGAGATACTTGCATATACACTCTTCAATTTGCCGACGATCAAGTTATTTGTGCAAATGATAAAGAAGACCTAGAATATGGCGAGAAAGCTTCAAGAAGAGTATGGAAGATGGGGTCTTCAGATGAATATATCTTAAACACAATACTTATATGTTGAAGAAGAAACTACTGATTTGAAGATAGAAAATAATGAAACCATAAAGAAATGCGAAAGCTACAAATACTTGAGTATTAACTTCAATACAGAAGGAACAGATGACACCGAAATTAAATTACGAATAAATAAGACAAAAAAATAATAGATGCGCTAATAGGTATTCTATGGAGCACAGAGATAGGAAAAAAAGAAAGATAAGATTATATGACACACTTATAAAAAGTATTTTAGTATACGGATCTGAAACTTGGCGATTGAGAGAAAAACTGAGGAGGGGGATAGAAGCTACAGAAATGGATGCAATACGACGAGCATCAAGAACTTCGAGAAGAGAGAGGGTACCGAACTTGATAATAAGGGAAAATATGGAAATAGAAGAGACAATTACAGAATATACATATAGATAGGAAGCAGCTAGTATGGTATGGATATGTGCAAAGAAAAGGCAGAGAATAGATAACCAAAGTGAAATAAAAAATCAATGAGTGAAAGAGGACTGAATGATGAACTCTGCAACAATAGAAGACACTAGCAATTGGGCATCGGACAACGTCTTCAGGATGTTTTAACCCGAATGTATATATAGATACTTCAATATCACTGCAAGGCGCATTAAAATGCATAGATTCATAAAAACCGATGCAAATATTTTGAATATCATAAGAATAACCAAAGTTAGGTTAATGATCTTTTCCCCATTTTTGCTTCTATTGACATCTGACATGGTCTATCTCAACCTTTATTGATATGAGTGATTTTCTGTTATCCCCAATGCTCCAATCGAAGTGCCGCCACTGGCAGGCTAACAAGTAGAGGAAACGACTCTTGAGCGGTGGATTAAAAGTGGATATGTTTGCTCCTGAGGATGAGGTTCTTGACATGTGAGTTATCTGTGGACCGAACTTTCATTGGAGAAAGTGTTGTTTTGTTTCGTCTTGTTTGCTGATGGGAGTACAAGAAAAGACGATTTTTGAAAAACACTCAGTTGTTTGTCTGTCATGTTGGGTGTCCAATTTTGGGGTAGGAAAGATTTGTTGCTGTATGCTAGCTTCCGTTAATAGGGGTTGTATTTCAATCATAAGGGAAGTTTTAGATTTATTACGCACTTGCTTTTAAACGTGGTTTTTCCCCCATCACATTGCCTTTTAGGAAAGTTAATTCATCTTTAATTTAATAAATTCAGGGTTACTTTTAATGGTGAAGGCCCCCGCGACTTCGTCCGCATAAGTTTTTTGTTTTCTACCGGCTGTAAGTCCCCCTGCTCTTTCACGTCTAAACGGCTGAACAGATTTTGATGAAATTTACTAGGGTAATAGATGGTTACCTAAAAACGGATATAAGATCAAAATGATCACCTCATCGTACTTAGGGGGTAGGAAGTAGGCAGAAAACTGAATTGAGTTAGTGATTTTTTTATGGTTTTTGCTGGGAGTTTTGTTCTATCATGCCTAAACGGCTGAACGGATTTTGATGGAATTTAGTTAGGTGATAGATAGTAACCTAGAAAAGGATATGGGCTATTAATATTCATGCTATCGTTCTTAAGGCGTAGGCAGTAGGCAGAAAACTAATTAAGTTAGTGATTTTTAATCGTTTGTTTTAAAAGTTTACCTCATTCACGCCTTAACGTCTGAACGAATTTTTATAAGGCTTGGTTAATATAAAGATAGGATCCTAGGCACGGACACAGGCTACTTTTTACGGCGGGAAAATACCTCATACCCGCGGAAATCTAGCGTGATCGAGTCAAGAAGCGCATGACACCATAACTACTGAAATGATTTTGATGTTTTATTTTAACTGAGTGTTACTAAGACTTCAAGTTAGTATTTGTTCACTTTTCTAACTTAGAGGGTCGGTAGGCGCCATAATTCAGGGAATTTATGAAAAATTTTGACGCAACTGTCTTTATTTAACAGTTTTACTTGGATCGAAACTTAGCGACATTTCATCACACTACTTAACTTATAGGGTAGGAAGGTGTACCAAAATCCAGACTACTTTTAACTTCGGGAAAATATCTCATTCCCACAGGAACCTATACACAGCTACCTATCTACAACATTCAAACTCTGTCTAGAATCACATTACGCCAAAACTATTGATCTGATTTGTATACGATTTTTTATTCAACTGACTGTTACATTAAATACAGATAAAATCTAATTACCAATTTTGATGTGGAGTTGAGGACTGGAACACGATAGTGGGACATTGTTGCAGGGGGACTTACAGCCGGGAGAAAACAAAAAAAACTTATGCGGACGAAGTCGCGGGTAAAAGCTATTTTTTTTAATTATTTCTGTTTCAGAGACTGGGAGTGAAAACCTAAAAAGTTCTTTAGAAATCAACAATTACTATGTGTGTCATAAAAGACAACCTAGAGGAGTTTTCAATAATTTCTTTTGTTCATATTAAGCTCCATTGTTTCAAACACATGTAAGAATTCTCTTAAGCTTTAACATACCCACAGACAAATAAGTTATACTCCCAGTAGAAAATCGAAGAAAGTGTCCATTTTTCCGTCTAGCTGAACAGAGAGGAAATGTAGGAAATATCCGCCGAAATATTTTCTGGTCTCTGAATAGAGCAATACATCATACGGCCATGCGACTGCAATTTCTTCGTCGATCCACTGCTATGAGCACTAACAAGTTGATACAAACATAATAAATCAATGGAGGAGCATCTTAGATGTGTACGTTGTAGTCTGCTTTATTCATATCTCGATTTCACTCGGTCTTAACTTTTCGAAATCGAGTAGAGAAGCTGCGACCAGAATTGGAAACGGAATATTTGCATACGATAAGAACTGCGGATTTTGCACAATGGTTTATTATTTGCAGCAGTAAATCCGATGATTCATGCTTTGGTCTTCAGGATTCTCGCTGTGAGTTCGTGAGAGCTCGGACTTAGGAAGAAGAAAGTTCTGGTTTTTTGTTTGTGAATATGGAACAAGAACTTGTGACAGCCAGACATTCATGATTCATTTCATGAACTGAAAATTATTGTACAGAAAAATAGTGAAAGCAGAGAGTAATATTAATCGATTTATATCAACAATATTAAACTCATACTTCGGAGCTAATCTCGTCCTCCTTCAAGACAGAATGCAAGGAAATGGTTTCAAACAGAGCACCTATGGATGGCCATTTTGTCCTTTTTGGGACTCATCAGCACAGGATAGCTCTGAATGATACAAGGTATTTCTTAGAAATTACAACGAAATGGTATCTTTTTTAAGGTATAAATATATCGAAGACGTCATCTCTAGTTCCAAACGAAAACTTTCTTGCATAGCATGAACCTTGAACGAAGTAGCGAGATGTTTATCATTTGTCACATTGACCGAAGCGTTCTTGCATTTCGCAAATTTTACGTCTGCAGTCCACGACGCGGTGCGCTCAGGGAAACGTCAGTTGACACCGTAGGTTTAACGCGCGTAACATCGCCATGAATATCAAAATAGTTAAAGCGGAGAATAATATTAATCGATTGAAATCAACCAATATTGAACTCGTACTTCGGAGCTAATCTCGTCCTGGTTCAAGACAAACTGTAAGGAAGTAGTATCAAACAGAGCACCTATGGATGGCCATTTCGTTCTTATTAGGAGTCTTATTAGGAGACAAGGTATTTCTTGGAACTCAAGAAATATCTTGTATCATTCAGAGCTATCCTGTGTCAAATGGTATGCAGATGTGGGCAGGCGCTAGAGTTTACGAACCAAGTATCAAGTGAGCCACTTTCATTAGGTTCCTATTCGAGTGTTTCAGGCAGAAAAAATTGCAATCGAAGGATGCATAGAAAGAAATGGAAAGGAACTATCAAGGGTGTAACATAGTGACAAATTCAGGTAGCCAAGCTGCTATTAAAGCACTGAACTCCTATGTCATCGACTCAAAGCTGATAGGGGAGTGCAGAAGAAAACTCAATGAAGTAGACAAAAACAACAAGGTTATTTCAGTAAGGTTCATGGTCATTCAGGTTTCAGAAAAAAAACAGAGAGGCTAACACACTCAAGTTATCCTCAGATGAACCCACACCCAGAAAACGCGCTTATAAGGAGTTTTTGGAAAGAAAAAATCTGGAAGAGAAGCACTCTGGAGGAATCTTCTGGAATGTATCATGCCAAGAAATTCCTTCGGAACTTTGGAACTGCAAGTCTAAAAAGTATTTGGATCGCTGTACGCCTTACTGTCTTTCTAACAGGACATTGCCACACTAGGAAACATACTAATATCATGAGATGTGGCTTGACAGAAGCTGACGAATTTTGATTGGTGAGAAAGAGGAGGAATTTCTGTTCACCCTGCGTGTAGAGGAAAATCAATGCACCTATAAGAAAAAGTTTTCAAGGAAGGAAAAACTGAAAGAGAAGCACTGTGGCGAAATCATCCGAGAATAGATAATCACAAAAAGTTTTTCAGTAATTTGAAAACTGCAAGCCCAGAAGTATTTGGATCCCAGTAAGAATAAATTAAGCCTGAGTGGCTTACTAACAGAACACTGTTGCTTTAGGAAGCATATGATGAGGATAAGTATAAATGCAGCAAAGCAGAAAATGAGGTGTAAATTCTGTAGGGAAAAAGAGGAAACTCCTGTTTAATTAGTCACTTAATGCTCACCATTGCTAGCCTGAGCAAAGAATCTCTTGGACAGAAGAATTTTGAGAGAAACGAAGATCTTGTCTCTCAGATACTAGAGTATATCGAGGCTCTGAATCTAGAAGGCTATATTTGAAGCGCAGGAGCGAAAGGAGCTCTGATGGGGGACATAATAGACCTTAAAGTCGCAGTTTATTGTAACCCCTTTACAATCCAAAATCTACAATCTTGTCGTAGAGCCTTTATTTTAGTTTAGTTTTAAAAAGGTTACACTTCAATGCGACCTCAAGGTCTACTGTCCCCCTTACAGATCTGTTCTGGCCGCACCCTCCACAGCTGGCCTTCCAGTTCCAGAGATCTAATGAAATCTAATATCTATGGAGGCTTCAACGAGGTTAGTTCCTCACTCTCACAAGTTTCTCGACCAAGGCTTTTTCTCCTTAGGCTCGCAATGTCACAGCATTCCGTGACTAGGTGAATGGGGGTTTCTTCCCCCTCCCCACAGTACCTACACTCGTCAGGTCCGATAATCCCATCCACACAGGTGCTTCCTGAGGCGACAGTGTCCTGTAAGAAAGTCAGTGAGGAGTTGAATTGCTTCTTACCAAGATTCAGATATCTTTTGGCTTCCGCTGTCTCTAAGTTCCAAAGGAATGATCCATTCAGGATCCATTCAGGAGAGACTCCGCCAAAGCTTTTTTTCTCTCGGCTTTCTCCTTCTCCAGAAACTCCTTTTTATAGGTACATTTACCTATGCCACAGAAGGGCTCTGGGCCAATGAGTGACATTCGTGCGCCCTTTTTGGCAAGTGTATTGTCCTCTTAGTTTCCTTTGATTTCCGAGTGGCCGGAAACCCAGATTAAAAAGACCTCGTTTCTCTTGCCTACCTCATTGAGTTTGTTCCGGCACTCCTAGATCATCTTTGAGTCGATGCCGAAGGAGTTCAGTGCCTTAATAGCAGCTTTACTATCTGAGTGTATGGCTATATCGCACTTCTGATAGTTTCTTTCTAGATTCATATCTAGACATCTTTCAATAGCTAAGATTTCCGCTTGAAAGACGCTCATACAGGAGCCTTGCGACAGTGTACACTTGGTACTTGGCTCGTATGTCCCAGTGCAAGCTCCTGTAGAGGTTTTGGGACCATCTATATACCATTTTACGGTATCTTTGATAGAAATAATTTTTCTTTTATAGTCGTGTGTTTCCGTTTTCATTCCTCTCTTTTATCGTAGAACCTTAAATATTCTAATATTTTACTGTGCAATGTTCTTCCTCTGACGTATTGAATATTGATATTACCGATGTGATTTTTCAAACCAGTATATCTTCTCAAGCCACCCACAGATGGAACCACATCCAGAAAACTCAGGCAAACGATTTCAAAACTGAAAATTGCACCGCTGCCACCCGGTCCAGTTTCGTCTGCATCGATGCACCATCCGATACGGGTCGGGTTTTTTCGGGGGCCATAAATCCCCAAGAAAATCACCATCGTCTCGTCCTGTCCTGTTCCAGTGCTGCCCGAGTGTGGTGTCTCTGCCAGACGCCACGATGACGTAACTAGACGCCGGCGTCTGCCAGTCTGGATTCCTTCCCTCCAGAGATCCCGCACCCCACCCTGGTTAGTTGTTCATCCCTCCGGATGCGTGTTTTGAAAACGGGGATGCCGACTGGGGTTTTTGGGTTCCGTTGGAATCTGTGGATCGGAGCTTTGGATAAGTGTCGTATTCTGTGTACGATTGCGAAAGACGTGTTGGTTCTATACATGGTTGGGCATGTGAATTTAATATAAAGGGTTTTACAATAAGAGGTGTTATTTAGATATTCAAAGAAAAATGCCCCTTTTCAATATAAATCATCGTATTTTTATTTCATTATAAAGAAGAAGCTATGCCGTTAATAGTGAAAAATAACATCAGGCAAATGACCACCACGACCACGTTCACAGGACCATATCCTTTAAATGAAATTTTTTATAACCAAATCTCAAAGTGGCTGTCCTATGTTCTCGATAGCCTCACGAATTCCCTCTTTGAGGTCTTGAATCGTCGCTGGGCTATTTTGCCGTAGACCTTCTCGTTCACGTGGCCCCAAAGGAAGAAGTCGCAAGATCTCGGTGGCCAATTGTGATCACCTCATTTCAACGACCCAATCAGCAAAGACACGACGTTGTTGATGATCGTCTGGCTTGAGTTCTTGTGTTACTGAACTTTAAAAGCCTTAAGACCCAAATCTTTATGCAAAATACGGTGTAATGACGTTTTTGGAATGCCTAATTCGAACGACGAGTAATGGACAAACCTAGGTTTTCTTCAACACTTTCGGCTATAGCAGCAATATTCTCGGCTGTTCTTGAGCGACATGCACGGGTTTCATTATTGACATCACTAACTTGCCTCAGCAGCTCAAATTTTTCCACGAATTTCTTATTGCAGTCCGACAAGGTGCTTCACGACGACCCGAAATGTTCGAGTTTTGCTAGCCGTCTCTGCCAAATCTTCACCATTTTTAGAGTGAATTTTAATAATTTCAATGCGTATTTACATGTCTTTGCATTTGAAAAAAAAGTGAGTAGGGTTGCAGCTAAGAGGTTGGAGAATAATATCTCATTTCATTGCTGTGTGATCATAACTGCTCGTAAGTTTTTATTTTTTCCGAGAAAAGTTTTCGACTGTATCGAAATTTTGCATGAGACTTTTTTCTCCATAATTGAATGGTAAACCATAAGAGAATTTCATTTTTCGATAATTTATCCCACGAAAACAATTTTTGCAGGAAAATAATAAGGGTTGTTATTTTCAACCCCTAATTATGAAGTTATGGGATCAAAAAAAATTATGAGAGTAACATCTACTTAATGTATCATATTTGTATAGTTTTATGACTCAGTATTTTTCAGAATTCCTAAAAAAATTTAAAACTGTCAACTCGTCATCGCCTTCCAAAGGCTGTATCTTAAAAGGGAGGTCGATTTCGAAAAAAATTTAAAACTACCCCGGCTTATTTTCATCTAGGAATCACCCTGTCACTTGCATTTGTTAACAGACACCCTGTATATACTGAGAGTCAAATTCTTTTTGGAACTTGCAGTTCTTGAGTTAGAAAAAAACTATTTTGTCACAATTAATTCCCGAAAAATTTTCCAGAGTTCTTCTCTTTCAGTTTCTTTCCTCTCCAAAAACTCTTTCTTATAGGTGTATTTGCGTGTGTTAGCCTATTGGTTTCCTTGGATTTCTGAATGGCACAATACACCATTATCTAATGGTGAGATCTCACTAAGCAAGATTATTTTACTGAATTTTGAATCTTGGCCAACTTCCAAATCTTAAAGAACAAAAATGAAATTTTCTTATGTAGCTGAAACACCCCCTTGATAAATATCTCTTTTCAGTTTTCAGGCTTTTATTCGAGTGATTTTTTCGATATACGCACCCGGCTCGATGTTCATAGCCTTCTTAGATGAGGCCAAATAGACCTAGTCGACTTGATTGACAGACGAACGATGGGGTCAAAGATTATTAGAAAGATTCGTATATTTTAATGTTCAAGAAGTCGGGTTATGAGGAAAATGGGATACGAAGGGTCCAAGAATGATCGAAGATCGCTGTGATAGATCTCGAAAATGTCGAATATAATTTCTGGATTTTGGGGTTATGCTTTTACATTGAATTTCATCTGCATATTTCGATGGGCACTTCTTTGTTCGACGGAGAATTGATATTTTATTCATTAAACGGTTCGATTCATTTTCGATTCTGAAAAATACATTAGAAACATTGACGGAAAGTCAGAACTTTTCGTCTACTTATTCGAATTGTGATAATTATGTGATTCAAAATCGAATATCCTGAGGTTGTACTTTTTTAATATACTTATATACAACTTCGAAAAATCAGGTTATATCACAGATATATCCGAATGTTTCATACGAAAAATGAAATCAAATTTTTTCGTTTATTCTAGAGACTTCAGTCTCATGAAAAACTGGCATAATGCCATAACTGCCGAGATCTCGAGGAAATATCATATACGGAATAATTCGTTTTTATTGCTGTTAAAAGTCACATACATTATACGAATGAATTCTTGCATTATCTGATATTTGCTTCAAAGTTTGAGTGTTTTTGTGTTATATTCTGCTGATTTTATAATCAAGAACCCCTATGTTTAGTGGATTTACCTACTTATAATCAAAAGTACAGTTGATTCTTGTTTTCCGCAACCATCAAACGAAATCATTTTCGAAATAATACTCCTGGATTCGAAAATATATCAATGATTGTTAAAGAAAAATCGATAAAATTTATTTTATATTTCTTGGAAAAGTGCTGATATTTGTTTGTTCTAGTTTCATCAACATTATTAACAATGATAAATACAAAATACTTTTTCAAGTGGAGACAACTTTCAATTGGTACCTACTCTCCCTTTACTTCTCACATTTGAAAACTTTTTGAAATCGAATTTAATTTTCTTCTGAGGTATTGTGGTTAGTTAAGGCAAATTTTACATGAAGTAATATGATTTTTATACTTAGACAAAGTATATATAGTCCAAGGTTTTATATAGGTATCTACATTTAAATTTTTTTTTTGTAACAGTAGTAAAAATTTTCGGTCAACTTTGCATATTTATCTAGACCCCGAAAAAGGATCATATCAATCTGGGAAAGTTAAATCGAATATATTTTGTGAATTTTTTACATTTATTTGTGTTCTCCGAATGGATTTCAGTTTAAATTTGCAGCAAAAAGTCGCAACAAGTTGAGTAGCGATTGTCACGCAAAAATAAGACAGGTTTATTTAAATGATTTATCATAAATAGGTGGAACAATGGGTTGATCATGAATAATTAATGAAAAGACAAGAGACAAATGTTTCATAAGAAAAATGCATTATTCAACTAAGATTACTGGTGGCACCACCTGTAACAAAATATGGAAGCTTTTGTAGTATTCTGTACAATACGAACGCTGTATTGTTAGTTGCTGAAATATTTCAATCGGGGCTTACATCGAATAGAAATCATGAGATATTATATCAATATACATACTCGTATCATTCAAAAATAACTTAAAATCAATTCGCGTTTTTCCAAAAAAAAGCAAATACATGTTTCTGAGAATTTCCATATAAGTTTTGTTTTAATTTGTTTATCTTTATTGAAAAAATTCTTGAAGATGGCTAGGGAAAGTTTGGCGAAATGTTGAATTTTGAAGTAATGGAGAACGATGAAACTTTACCGAATAATAATTCCTGAGCTCTATTTCAGCACCTAATTAATTTCTATAATACTTATTGAATTCGAAACAGAAATTGTACCTACATGCGCTTTCTGCATAGGGTGTACCCCTTTCAGAAAAAAAATTCAAAAATAAATAAAAGCGATCATGTACAATAAACAAATTCTGATGAGTATTACCGAACGAGTACTTTCAGCTGATAAAAATCGAGATACTTCATTATATTTTTGTTTTTCAGGACTAGGTTTATCTGTTTATTTACAGGGTGTACTGGAATATTATATGCAACAAATTCAACAGAACCTTCATGATTTTTTAATCATGAAGGTTCTGTTGTTTTGAGGGGACCCTTATTTTGAATTTTTCTGAAATAGGTTTTTATTTCAGAGTTATAGACCTCTGGATTCGTTTCTCAAAATCTTTAAAGGTTTTCACTTCCAGTCTCTGAAACAGAAATAATTTGAAAATTTGCAATTAAGGTGAAGTGCTCCTGCGAGAATCTTTGCACTTATTTGTCAGGAGCAAATTGATCTTGACAAAATTGTTGCCTAACAGTAAAACTGAAAAAAGGAAATAAATTAAAGGATAATAATAATGTCGATCAGATTACAAATGGAGAAACACACAATTCTGAAGATTTTACGAATTTGTCTGAAGAAAGTGTCTGATATAGACACCGAAACGTTACATTATCCTTTAATTTATTCCTTTTTTTCAGTTTTACTGTTAGGCGACAATTTTTTCAAGACCATGTGCTCTTGACAAATAAGTGCAAAGATTCTCGCAGGAGCACTTCACCTTAATTACAAATTTTTTAATTATTTCTGTTTCAGAGACTGAGAGTGAAAACCTATAAGGTTTTTAAGAAATGCAGAATCCTCCCAGAATATATTTCAATCGATATCTCTGGATTCGTCACTCCAGAATCGTTTTCTGGCAGTACCTATATCACAAATTGATGCATGTTACACAAGGTGTCCATTTTTAAAGTGGACAAACTTGAAGGGGGGATTATAGTGATTATACGAATGATTTGTAACGGAAAATGTCATATAACACGTGGTCCAAATGTTGACGGTTGTTCTTCAATTCAAAATTTCTTGATTTCACGACGTATTTCAAGTTTTCCTCTAACATGATCATTATTCAGTTATCCTTGTAGTCTCATCATCAAATTTGACCAAATATTCGGAAAGGGCAATTAATATTCTACAAGATAAGAGAGTCTGTGAACAGGAAAAACTCTTATTGCGAGCGTGATATGGAGATGAATATCACGATTCTGAAGTAAACAAAATTAGTCCAACTTTTTGAATAAATATCAATATTATGTACACGTTTTATTTTCAGTAAAAAATACCTCAGATTTACTTCGAATGACATCACAACTTTTATGCTAGCTGCTGATCCTTCGCCATAATATCATGGCTAACATGATAAAAACGAAAAAGTCTAAATATTCCGAACCTAAATTTGCTTTATTCAAAATAAAGAAAATTAGGTTCGGAATATTTAGACTTTTTCTTTGGAGTTTGAAAGCGAAAAATTCATTCTAAGAAAAGAGCTTAAGAATAAATATTCCAGAACCCTGTATAAAATTTGGTATGTATTATTCAACACATGCTCTGATATAGTGACTTAAACTATTCCGAGGTGCTAAATTAAAAGTCTGCTACTCCGAAATGAAGCCGATTTCACAAAAATAAAATTGGGTCCCTTATAATTTCTTCAAGAATCTCGTGTTAAATTTTTTTGCATATATTTGGGTACACGCTGTATAGACATTATATCATTCAAATTAGTCCATCCTCCTATCATTCAATTTTTAAACCAGAAACGACAAGATCAAGATGCACAATTATGGTACATTTCCATCCGAGAAGTGGAAAGAAATTCAATATTCTGCGTAGGTGGCCTAGGCCCTCTTTTTAATTAACACACCCACTATCTTCTTACCCTCATTTCCGGGATAAACACTCGATACTTATATTTAATCGAAATTGTAAGGTTGCCCTTTTTCGCATGATTTTCTGATAGGTCTTCTTGAGTTTCTCTTGAGGATTCTACAATTTTGATGAGCCGAAAGTTTGCATTGTTTTCTCATCGCAATTCGCAATAAAATATGGAAATCAGCTGCGACAGTACCTATTATTCACACGGTTTGTCGAAGAAATAATGTACGCAACAAGCCCGAAAAATATTTATTTTGACTCACAGACCTCTAGGACTCGCTTAAGACTTGTCATAGTATTTTGTCTATAATTTATATTTTCCTACTCATTCACCAGCACCCTGTATAATATTGGTGAGAGAGGAGATGAAACTGTATCTTGTAGAAGAATATAATTCAAAGTTTTGAAATAACTGAACTAAAATGTTACGAGGGGACTTGTCATGGGTAAAAAAATTCAATAGAAGGGAATAACAATGTGAAAACACATCGTTCATTTTTTGATGAAGCAGAGTTTCTCATTGTAATTTTAAGTAGGTACTACTATTCGCCAAATTTTGTAACCATTGTTTTCAAAAACGCTGCAAAACCACAAAAGTGCCAACACCGATAATCACTTTCCTTTTTGAGCACTCGTTTCAGCTAGTGCTATATCGTTTTGCACAAATGTTTTTAATTTTATAATTTTAAGCCGAAAATGCCGAAATGTTTCAAACCAGAGATTTTTAGGGTGAGTTCGGTTCCCAAATCCAAATGCCGCGGTTAACTCGTGAACCAGCAAAATAGTACAGGGTGTTCCATAAAATATGGCAATTCAAATTTTTGTTCCTCAATATGCCAGACAAAACAAACCAACAGAAATGAAATTTTGCGACCATGTGAAAAATGTTTATAATGAACCTAGTGCACAATTTTGTGGCCATAGTGTTAGCAGAACTATAAGAAATTCAATGGAATATTGAAAAGAAGAATCTTTATATTTCTATAACAAGATATCCGATTCGAATGAAATTTATTTCGTGAATGAAGATTGATATACTGATGTTCATGAAAATTTCAAGAGGATATCTTTATCAGAACCATATATTTGAATTTTTTAATTGTCAAGTTTTTTTCATATTTCAATTTTTGAGTAATTTCCAGAAATTTATTCCAATCGGTCTGAGATTTTTCTTATACAAGCATTTTGAGGTTATGGCTTCAATGTTTCCAACAATGAACAATCGCTCCAAAGCGTCCTCAAATATTTTTATATGCAAAGATTAACTTTTATCGATATCTTGAAACTCAATGAGCATATCCTGGAAATATTATGTAGATGTCACTAAAACTTGTGAGGATTTAAATACATTTTTTTATTCTCATATTTTCACCATTGGCATTAAATTCACTTCAAGAGTCTTGTTTACCAAATTCTAAATTTCTCTGTTCGACAATATTGGTGAAAATATAAAAATAAAATTTTGAAACCTTCACAGACATGTATATGCTTATTGAGTTTTAAGCTCTCGAATAATAGTATATTATGCAACGAGCGTATAATGATATCTATTATTCGCGAGGTGAAGTTACCTAAATCCCCCGAGTGATAACAGCCATTATACGCTAGTAGCATTCTATACTTATTCACGACTATTGAATATATTTCTTGAAGATTTAAACATTTGGCGACCGCGACAAGACCCTTCTATGACAAACGTGGAAAAATTCAAGTTGACCCATGAGAAATGTTTGGAGAACTAGTCATTGTATGTTTTGTAATAAAAAATGCTTTATTGATACAATGAAAGTAAATTTGGCCCTCGATCGACAAGGTATACCCATATTTGTTAGTTGGAGTATTTTAGAATACTGAAGGAATACGAATTTGAAGAATATTATATTAAAGCCGAATCTATGAAGCATCTGACAGCAGAGCTCGGAGATGTACAATGACGGATTTTACAATAGTCGTGGATGAACATAGATTTATTATTTAAAAAGGGAAGTGATTTTCGGTGCTTTTTAAGCAGTTGGCCACTCTTATGGTACTCTCTATTCTTCATCACCAGATATACCGGCTAATGTGAACTTATTCACTATAAAGAATCTGCAAGTAGTAAGTAGCTGATGAGAAACTGAGGATTCTTTCAAAGTGGAACAAATACAATGTTGCTACTTTTTCCGTATGCCACTTTAAAAGGCAGTTTCTTGGTGCATCTAATCCTAACAGAACAATGTCCGTCACTTTGAAAAACACATAAACATCACAAATAAGGTAGGCACTGTTGCCAATTTCAGAAATATATCATTGGACGAGTTTTTACTCTCTCATTCCGATAAAATATATGCGAAATAACCGACAGTTTTATTTATGAGTATGTTGTGTTTGTTTTCTGCATTTTGTTCGTAGGCCCGACGGCGTTATTGGGATATAAGTTATACAATTCATTGACACCTTTTCAACGCTCGTTCTCCTTAAACGAGTGCTATATCGTTTGCCCAAATGTCTGTAATTTTCGAATTTAGAGCCGAAAATGGGTCCAAACGATAGGGTTAGACTCCAGATGACGAATTCGGGTCAAATTCAATTCTGTCCTTGAGGCCGTCCAGCTGTTAGTACAATAACTTCCGAAGGAATTGTCCTAGAGACATGAAATTTTTATCGTGAGTTCAGTTTCCAAATGACTCGGTTAATTCGTCAACCAGCCAAATCGTACAGGATGTTCCATAAAATATGTCCATTCAAATTTTTGTTCCTCAATATCTCAGACAAAACGAAACCCATCAAAATGAAATAGTGCGGCCATATGCAAGATGCTCATAATAAGTCTCATGCAAATTTTGTCTTCATAGTGTAGACAGAACCATCGAAAATTCAATTGGAATATTGAAATGAAAAAACTTCATAATTCCATAAAAATATCCGATTCGACTAAATCTATTTTATAAATAAAGATTGATACACTCAATGTTCATGAAGAGTGTTGTGACCATAGTGTTGACAAAACCACCGAAAATTCAATTGGCATATTGGAAGAAGAATCTTTATATTTCCATAACAAGATAGGGGAAGTGTGCCCATGTTGGCACCCTTAACGAATTATTAACATATTTCATTGAAGGAATATTTTTTCTATGTCATCGAATGTACAGATTCACTGATACTCGTATGTAGTATGCATTCTTATAAATAGTTTCAATATAAATTCATGAAAATACGAATTATAGCATTTTTGAAAATTTGGCTACGGGTGCCATCATAGATCACGTATGTCCTTTGATGGCATATAACTTTAAATAAAATGATATTATTTATTGAAATGTTTTATTGAAGAAAAAGCACTTTTATTTCATGAAAATGAAAGTATAGGTGTGAAGAAACTAAATTTACAATCTTTGGCATCAACAAAAATATAAAATATAATTTTTATAAGCACAATTTACATACGGAAATTTTCGTTGTTTAATTTGGGCCAGCACACTCGGCATGGCACCAGCTGGCGCATTTCTGGCAACGCAACCAATTCTCCATTGGTCGAGACATGGGAAACGCTCATTACAATAAAGACAAGCGGCATTTGAATCATCGTTATAATGTCTTTCTTCATTTTCTCATTTTCCTCTACGAACTTCATCTTCTTTTATGGGGGTCCGGGGTTGTGTTGAGATTCCAACTTTTCTTCGTTTTCTTCCTCTGTTCACTGTTGATTTTTGCAACGGCAGTTGGCAATGGTGAGAATTCTTGTATGATTTTCAATGATCTCGATACTTCACTTGAAACCTGCTCATTTCAATTATTTTCGGATACCTCTATATTTTCTTGCAAAGTACCAGGCTTTGGAGGAAGCGTCTCTTGATCTTGATTTTCTTCCCATGATGGCACCCTATGCTATCATAGGAACACTCTCGCTATGCCATCATAAGCTTAAGTAAACATATATTTTTCAACGAAGCGATAAAGGTACTAAAAAGACAAAAAAATCTAAAATTTCACACTTAAAGCATTGTTATAATGTGATTAAAGGAAGTATAATCATTTTTTACACAGATTTTTTGAATATTCAAATAAAACGAAAAATAATGAAATAACCATCATACATCAACACTTACCAAAATGATTGAACTCTTATAACAGTCACAAATTGCACATATGCAAGGTGTAACTACGTATATCAAGCGTAAATTCCATCTGGCATACAACTCAGTAAATATAAGTTTGTTCAGTTGATGTTAACAGACTTCTTTGAAGTGTGCCATCATAAGCAGGATGCCATCATAGGCATACTTCCCCTATCCGATTCAAGTGAATTTTTTCGCGAATGAAAACTGTAATACTGAATTTTCATGCAAAATTCTGTTTCCATAGTGTCAACAGAACCATAAAAAATTCAATTAAATGTACCATAACAGGATGACCGATCAATTGAAATTTATTTTGTGAATCATGTCTGACATACTGAAATGTTCATGCAATATTTTTAATTTCTGAATATTTTCCAGATATAATTCCGAAGTGCTGAGATTCTGCATTTATATATTGGTATCACTCACAAATCCATATCAAATTTTGAGGTAATAGTCCTATTGCTCCCCAAAGAACGAGAGCTCAAAACCTTCTGTTCAGGGCTTTTCTTGAATTTTTATTCCATCAAAACTATATTTGTTCTAAGAGCCATTAAAAATGATGGAATGTGTTACGTACACGTTTTCAATTCATAAAAACATATTTTATGATTCTCAAAAATTTTATCCTTTTCAATATTTGCGTCTGTATAATTTCTGTGTTGAAAATATTGGAAGAAGAAAGCTACGAAACTGCTTTTCCTCAATTTGAAATGGGATTTCAAATTTCAGTTAATGCCTGAACAAATTGATTTGATCTAATTCGAAGTGGTGTATGGTCTTAAAGAATAAAGAACTTTTCACTTCATCGTAAAACTGTTGAAAGGGCGCTGGTGAAAATTTTCAGAACATCTGAAAATGTAACTTGAATCGTTTTATACGTGTTTGAATTTCTAGCGGATGTTTAAAATAGCAATGTGTTCATACACAGTCAGTAGTATTTAAGATTTGCAGATTCTGTGAATCAGAAGCAGAAACAGCAGAATACATGATATGTAAGTAACAATTCATGTTGGGAAATCGATCCTGGACACTGAAGATGTAACGGCCAAGGCTTCTAAGGAGGTTGTCACGTTTATCCTTCGGTTTCTATGAAGAATTGGGGTAGTTAACAGGAGATCCATATGGTCGCAGTTTTTCGAGAGCCTAACCTACTCACACCTACTTCAGTCTAATAAAATAACTTTCATATCATTTTTTTCAGGATTATGTGTCATCTCCATCAATGATATTTTGTAATATTGGGTTTCTATACTCTTCAGCGAACTTCTGAATCTCTGTCAGACTCTCCCGAACACGCAGTTTTTATTATCGAGTACAATTTCAGGTGGGTAAATTTCTATCTGTGTGCATCGACCCACAAACGATGTGAATTGACAACTTATTTTGTACATCAATAATTGTCTAGACGTTCGGTGCATGATCAAGGTCATTCCTAACCAAATCTTCCAGAATTTATCGCAGACGATGCTACATTTAGTATGGATATTTTATATTCAGCGAAAAAAGCTTCTCTTGAATGCAAATTGTCCAAAGTTTCATAAAATACAATATGCTTCTAGTCAACTGACCTCTGAAAAATATCTCATCGTCTATCTCAAACTTAAATTTGCCAACTAACGTTTTTGTTAGAGCAAATATTTCTTCACACAGATTTCATCCATCAATTTATAGTGATACAAAGACAGATTTGGGAGTTTACATATTATTTCAATGAAAAATTAATAAAGGATATCAAAATGAAATTGAATAATTAAGGTAAAAAACTGTAACATTCTTGAAGAACGCTTAAAAATGATAATAATAAGCTTTATTTATTTTCAAGAAATAAATTTCAACCACAACAAAAAT